>WBMV01000513.1:597088-819393 GCA_013396655.1 Campylorhamphus procurvoides | reverse complement strand
AGCCGGCAGGAGGCCGAGTTTCCCTTCGGTGCTCCAGGCGGGACACCGGTTGAGGTTTCCCTGCCAGGCTGACTTTTGCAGGGCGGGCTTGGTCCACTCACACGCCCCTTTCTGGTTCCCAGGAACAAGCCTCCCTCCCCGCTTCCTCCCTGAGAGGTTCAAACCACTTAATTAGTTGGATTCCTGTTTGCAAAGTCGGGATTTCAGCTCTTATCGTTCTTGTTGCTTGCTCTCTGAAGAGTGATAAGGATTTTCCAGGTGGGCTCCAGGCTGGAAAGGTGGCTGTGCCTGGGGAAGGCAGAGAGCAGCCAAGAAAGGCTCTGGCTGGAGCAACTGGGAGAATTTCTCTTCTGCTCATTGTCAGGAAAGGAGAAAGGACGACAGCTCGCTCACTTCACCCAGCAAAACCCACCTGCAGTAGTGGAATGAATTAAGGGTCTGAGCCTCCCCACGGTCTGCCCATCAGGTGGGATAATTTGGTCAGTATGAGGAAATGGGCAAGTGAGTGGAGGACACGCAGGGGTGGCATCCTGGAAGGTGGGAAGCAAAGGGCAGCAGGTGTAGAACAGGGATATCTCAGGCGAGCAGAGTCCAGGAGGCCGTGCTGCACGTGGTGTTATGTGGCTGCACTCCTGTCCCGAGAACAAGCACAGGCACTTTTTACAGAATCAACATGCAGTTGAAATGATTAACCTGTTGACAAGTGAGTTGACTGCATTTTCATTCGTGGAGATGATGAACATGGTGCAACTCCTAAAAGTGAGCTGTGTAATTGCTCTCTGATATGTTTATTTGTGGGCTGCTTGTAGGGACAGGTCAGTTTCAATTGTAGCCATCTGAACAGCATCCTTTTGCTGAAACAAACATTAATAATGTAGTGACAAAACTTTTAATGTCTGTTAGGAAAACAAGCTAGCACCACAGTTTGCAAGTGCACTCCAGTTATTTTAAACTTGGTGTGTGTTATGCTTTTTCTTACTGTAAATTCAATTGTACAATTAATTGTTGGTATGTGTGGGAAGTCCAGAAACTTGAATGTGAAGTCACTTCAGTTCTTATCAAGCAGTCATCCTCCAAGAGGCATACACATAGGCTCTGCTGTTTAGTTGGAAATTATTGAAACAGGTGGGGTGACCTCACTGATATTTGTTCAGATCTTGATTTAGAACCACAGTCAAGGAAAAAGTGTTCAGTGTGCAGCTGACCAGAACAACATAATCGTTGGGGTTTTACACCCAGTAAAATAAGTATATTCCAAATACTTTCTGTGACGCTGTCTTCTCCTGTAAGTAGCCCTTCCCTGCCCAAGAGGCAGTCAACTAATGCTGAAGATTAACAGAGAACACAGAGGGATTGGTATCTTCAGGGCTGCACCAGTGGCCACTTACAGTTGCAACTGATTGACCTGAAAAGGCCACTGCCCTCAGCTTACCAGTTTATACTTGTATCTCACACAGCATTGTGTAGGATTATAGTTTTCTAACAGGGACATCTAGTGGTAAAATATATTTTACTTAAAAATATATAATTTGAGTCCTTTTCTGTGTCTGCTGTTTCTGTGCTTGCTACCTGATGTCATTATTTTAGCAGTAAATTTCCGGTCCTGCCACTAGAAAGCATGTATTTGTTTATCAACAACAAGCCAAACTCTTCACAAATCATTGCATGTAATGCTTTCCCATATGTTTGGGTTGTTTTTTTTTGTAAAATAAATACATTTTTGTAAAATCCCTTAACCCTTCTCTCCTTCCCATCACTGTGCATTTGTAGAGGAAGAAGGTGTTTACTTGGAATGAAGAACAGGTATGTGTTCCAAAGATAAAGACGCTGATGTGCACAGTCAGAGGCTCACTAGCCTAATACACTGATACATTTGCCATCACAAAGTCATGTAAAGAAGTTGGTTAAAGAATTTTACAAGTTTTTCATTCCACAGGGACTGTTTATGGAGTCATTCTTCTGTACTTTGGTTCACCACAATGCCTGCAGGGCCTGAAAGGAGTGTGTCTCTCCTGCTCGTCTCGAAAAGTTGCTGTGTTATAAAAGACCAGATGTTTTATGTTTTGTCATGTTTCAGGTGTCAGATGCAACTTTTTAATGCCACTTCACAACAAAATAGTGAAACTTATCAATGAATATCTGGTTTGTAAGTGTAAGCTAGTACCATACTCCTTTGTTTTAACTGTGGGGATGCAGACACGTGGGTTTTCTGTTCCCTGCAGATGTGATTTTGATGCAACAACTCCAGAAGTCATGGAGAAAGACATTTAGTAACCTTGGGTAGAGGTGGAAAATGGCAAAATAGAAAGTTTAAAACCAGGCAATATTGTCTACTAGTTTTGTACTTTTAAAAGGGTAAATGCCTTGACCAACCTAATTGCCTTCCATTCTAAAATGACTGGGTATGTTGACAAGGGGAGTGCAGTGGATGCTATTTACTTCAGCTTTAACAAGGCTTTTGACACTGTCTTTTGCAACATTTTGTATCCAAGATGAGACATTTAGAGGGATAGATATTGAAATGGTTAAACCCTGGTTGAATAGTTGGGCTGAGAAGGTCGTGGTCAGTACTCTGTTTTGGGGCTGGTACTGAGCAGGGTATTACAGGCATCTGGCCTGGGACTTGTCCTGTTTAAGTTTCTTTTCAGTGTCTTAGAAGAAATAATGGATTATTTGCTCATAAATTTTGCAAATGAGATCATTTAAAGGGATCCAAACGGGCTGTGGATATGGGTCAACAGGCATTCAGCAGGGCTGGAGACAGAGCCCTGCCCTGGGAAGGACAGGTCCTGGCAGCCACACAGGCTGGGGCTGTCCTGCCTGGCGAGCAGCTCTGCCAAAGGACCCTGGAGCTGGTGGGCAGTGAGCTGGGCATGAGCTGGCAGTGCCCTGGCAGCAGGGATGGCCAGTGGGATGTGCCAGTTCATGGGGAAAGAGGGACCATCCACTCTGCCCAGCACTTGTTAGACCATGGCTGGTAGACTCCAGTTGCGTTGCCTCCCCATGTGAAAAAGAGATAGATAACCTGCCATAACTTCATCAGAGGGGCACCACAGTGGGTCCAGGGCTGGAGCATTTGCCCTGTGAGGAAATGCTGAGGGAGCTGGGCTGGTTCAGCCTGAGGAAGCTTTGGGGCTCCTGACACAGCTGGCTCATCCCTGCAGGAGTGTATCTTGGAGGCAGAGCCACGCTCTTTACAGCATTGCTTGATGAGTTGAAGTAAGACAGGAGGCAGAGAAGTTCATACAGGATATGAGGAAAAACTACTTGGTGCAGAATAGTGGGGTGGTGGGACAGGTTACCCAGAGAAGCTCCATCTGTGGGGAATCTCAAAACCCAATTGAGCAAAGTCCTCAGCAGCCTGGTTTGAGCTCAGTACTGATGCTGCATGGCAGAGGAGGTTGGGAAAATGGCCTTCAGAGACCTTCCAACCCAAATTGTTCTATGATTATGTGGGGTTTTTTACCTCTGTGTGTTTGTGTATATATGTATATACATATATGTATATATTCTGAGTAATGAGTAATTAGTTGCAGTGGTTTTGCAGTGTTCTTGGATCTAAAAAACCCAAAATCTATCTGTGTTGCTCAGACCTGCTGGTTGAAGGGCCAGAAATACATTAATTATGTTTCAATTGATATTTTTAATTATAGTTGGTATTTCTGAGCCATTTACATGTGAAAGCTAGCCTGTTGGTAAGTGGCATTTAGATAATGAAGTGTTGCATCTCTTGTCAAGACAGCATAATTCTGTTCTAATATATTAATAGCTGGTTTTAGCCTGCACTGTGGCTCAGGTTATTCACTGTTGCTTTTCAACACCTTTTGAATCTGCTGGATAATTTTAATCAAATTTGAAGGACAGGTTGATGTCTCTGAAATAAGTAAGGCACTGAGTGGAGTGACCAAATTAGTCCCTCTGTTGATGGAAAGACAGGTACAGACCAGCATTTACATGCATTTTCATTACTACTGGTGTTTTTGGGCTTTATGCAAGTAAAAATATCCTGTTTTAGTCCGTGGTTGTAAGGACTATATCAGGACAGCTGGTTTATTGGAGTGAAGAGAGGTCTCAAGCCAGAGAAGAAGGAACAACTGAGGACAGGGATCTGCAGGAAACCAGGCCCTTATTTTTCTGCTTCTTGCTTTCTGAGGAAAGGCTTGTCAGTTTTTCAAAGTGCTTAAGAGGATACCATGATCCATTGTGTGATTTCACTGATGTCCCAAGTTAGAGCTGATTCCTAGTTCAGGGCTCGTGCTTTGATATTCCGCCTTGATTATCTGAATGTTGATGGAGACTGAACTTCTGTCATATAAAGAAAAAACATCCAAAAATATGGACCTATTGGTCCATAGCAAGTGTCACTATGGAAAATAACTACAGCTTCTGTCTCCACGAAATTGAATAACTTCCAAACCTCTAAACAGTGTACATGGTAAGACAGCTGTAACAAGACCTAATCCTGAAGCCTTTTCTCTCTTCAGTGGCTTTGCTTGGCTGTGCATGGCCAGCTGGGGTCAGCCTGTGTCCAGCTGAATTACCTCATTTTCCACTGAACGTTCAGGACACAGTTTCACTTGCTTCTCCAGAAATAACAGCTTTCATCACTTCACTTACTCATTTTATCGTGTGTTCATGGTAAGAGCAGGAGCACACATGCTGTTTCTGGCACAGAGATGGAAATAACCAGTTGGGGGGCAGCTTCTTTTGGGGACAGTGCTGCCTTAAAATGCTTGTGAAACTACCGCCTCAGGCATTCTTGAGCTTTCTGTTTCACCATCTGAAGGGATGCCATCGACACATTTTTTTAAAGCTTCTGGAAAGCTTGGTTGGTTTTATGAAGAATGTGTTAGGTACCTTAGATATTTATGTAATTATCCTAATGAAGTGGTTTTATTTATTGTTTTCTGAGGAAATGCTTTGTATTTTTGGATTCATGTTCTTCAAAGAGAGGAGATGAATTTCCTGTTAAGAAATTGAAAATGATTTTTTCAAATGTCTTTAGAGAAAAAAGTAAACTTGAAGAGTGATTACAGAATATTGGCTAATTAGCTGTAGTGTAACTGCTTTAATTACTTTTATCCCTGAAGCCACATGACTGTGCAGATGACTAGCAGATGACTTATTTAAAAAAAAAAAAAGACGTGTTCACACTGCAAGGTTAATGAGCCTAATTAAATATAGTTTTCCTTAGCCAGATACTAAATCATAAAGCTTGGGGGAGTGAGGGAGGGCGAGAATCCAAAGGCAGTCAGCTCTATTTCAAATAATGGTTTTATTCTGATTTTTAATACCAGAAAATAAAGAAAAAAGAAAAGAAAAAAAAAAGAAATACTGGAATTGTGGGTGGTTTTGCTGAATACAGATACTTACATATAAAGATTTGGTGAGACCTCACATGGCAAACGTTGAAAGTCTGTTTTGAGACGATTACACTGAGACATATTTGTTTTCTCTTGCCCATTGCTTTAATTAATGTAGAAATGGGCTTGAATAAAAGGTCTGTGTTAGATGGAAGTCTCCATCTGCTGCTGCGTATTACCAGAACCTTTGTCCTTCCTTGCCGTGCAATTTTTATGACACCATTTTATTTCCTGTAGTAAGCTGCATAATGTTTCACCTGAAATTGAACAAAAAAGGATGGAGTTCTGATTTTTGTTGAATTATTTATTGAGTTATTTATTTTTTTGTTTTCTGCCTGTTCTGTGCACACTGGTTTGAGATCCTACATTCAGAAAAATACTTGGAGATCCAGTGTCTATGGTCCTCCAAGGAAACTGTCTCAGGCACAAAAATTAGATGAGACCTTATTGAGTTGTCACGTGTCAGCTACCTTTGTGACTAGCCTTGACTTACTGAAAACAGGACGTAAAATGTGTTAGTGAAAAAGGCTTAAGACAGTGAATTTTATTGTTTTGGCAAAGAACATTTGGTCAGCTATTGCTGATCAGCTGATTTATGGTAACTTTCACAGGTGACTTTGGGCAAAGAAAAAGTAGTAACTTATTTTACTTACTTACGCTTCTGTATCTTTTTCCCACTGATTATTAGTTTATGGTTTTTTTTTCTTTTTTTTCCCCTTCCTTTCTCCAAATGGCATTATATTTGACTATTTCCTTTAAGCTAATCTAGTGTTCAGTGCTGTGTGTTCTGAAAAGATTTCTCAGACCTTCTGAGTAGTGATGCTCAAGTCAGGTGGTGTAGATACAACAGCTGTGTGTATGTTTGTACCCAATCCAGCACAAGATGAATCAGCCCAAGTCCTCTGCAAATAATGACTAACAAAGAGTTAACCTCATGTGGGAAATTTATGTTCTTTCATCTAAATTTTCATCTCAAACTTGAATTTTCCTTATCTAGCAGACTGGACACTGTCTTCATATTCTTCTAAACTCTTCTACAGAAGGCTAAAGTTTTTATAAGTTAATTATTAGTTGGATTTTTTTGGTTGTCTTTAGTAATGTAGAAAGAATAGGTTAGAGTAGACTAACTGAAAGGATCCTTATTAGAGAGCAAGAAGTTGAATTCCTCATCTAAACTTTTTTCTTTGATTTTATTGCCTTTTCCAGAAGGGCTGAAAGGTCATTGCACATCCATTATGTTTCAAAAGCTATAATAATAAATGATATTATGATTAAATGATACTACCTGAGCACTTGGCACATAGTAGGAGAATTATAACACAGAATCTGTGTTTCCTAATTTTAGTTAGTTAGTTAGTTGTGTTTTCTTTCCTCATGGACTTTGTCAAATATTTTCTGTAGTGGCCCCGTGGGAAGTGATGTATGGGCACAGCTAATCACAGAGAAGCCTCTATCTTAAGGCAGCTGCAGTGGATGCAGAGGTTTCACTAGTCTGTGTTTCAGCTGTCTATATGGTTTGCATTTGTTGATGGGCAAAAAGGAGGAAAATTCTAGCCATAGCTTTTGGAGCAATAGCTTTTTCTCACCTGCGTTCTACATGTTGGTTGAGTTTCCTGCTTTTGGGGCAGAATGGATAAGCCTGTGGCTTTGAAAGACAGAAGTAACAGGAGTTTGCTGTTTGACTGGTTTGCAGCTTTGCAAGCTACTCCTTTCCCTTGTTGCCCTGCAGTGAGTCTGATTCTAAATTCTTAAAGAAATCCATAAATTCCTTATGATTCCTTTGAAGTTCCTTGATTGATTTACTTTTTCTGCTTTTAGCCAACATTTTGACCTTGTAGGCTCCACTCATTAATATCTGGTACGTAGTAATAGGAAAGTGGTAGCACAGTGGCTTACTATGCTCAGAACAAGATTTTATTTGGCTGTTAATGCTTTTGTCCTGCATTTCCACTGAGTCATCTTTACTCTAAATTAGTTTCTCTGCAGTTTTTTGTAACTCTAGGAAAAATGAGCTTTTATTTATACATACTTTGGCTAGTGTATTAGTTTTCTACTTTTTTTGGCTATTTAAGCTATCAAGTAGGAAGAAAAAAAGATTTCTGTACAAAATTAGTGATTTTGGCTCTCAGGCTTTTTTTTTTTTAAATTTTGAACTTTTTTTAATGAATATGCTTGAGGGAGATGCAAATTTAATGCAATAGTAAAGAAGATTCATAGAGATAACATGTTCTTAATGAATTCAGTCACCCAGAATTTTTATCTCATAGTATCTATGCCCATGTCCCTATTCTGATGTTAGCTGGTGATGCTGTTTACTGATTGTTGGTGGTAATTTGCTGATGATTGGTGGTTAATGGCTGTTGATGTTGTTTTCAGAGCATTTTTAGAATGCTTATATGTTTAGTATTTAGAAAAATTATTATGTTTTGGGATATGACAGATTTTAAAGTTATTCCAATTTCTTTTTCCTGTGTACTCCCATGAGCAGTTTGTATATCTGAATATTAAAAATTGCACTTTTGGTTTGTCGTACTAAGCAGAAATTTACAGACTCAAGAGCCTGAACCCTCAGTGTTTTTCAGTCAGCCTTCGTAAGCCTTTCTTAAGCAGTGTCCAATATTTGATTCTTCTGGGTCTAAAAAACTTCATTATTTTAGTAAATGTTGAGCTTCTGCTTCTTTTGCGCCTGTTGTTGTTTATGAATAATGAAACTCATTGAAATTGTGAGCCAGTCTTCCTTCAGTGGGCACCTGAAGGAGTTGAAGGTGTTGCCCTGAGCCCTCCCTTGACAAGGTGAGCACTTCTCGGGCAGCTTCCAGAAGGGTATGTTGCCCAGGAATTCAGTACTTTTGAAAACCTGCAGTTAGTCAGGCCCTAGCAGCAAATTTAGTCAAATTAGCTCCAGACAATAACAACATGCTTGGTTATGCATTGGTCTGTCCAGAGGTTTTTTTGACCATGTGGGGTACAGTTTCTATAAAGAAAGGTTTGTGCACACAAAAAATGCTGTTGTATCCTGGGACCCAGCAGACAACCAAAGGGCTGAAATAAGTGTTACCTTTTATTCAGAATCAAGAAGTAAATCAACACGCAATGTCAGAAGTCTGTTTTGTGGTTGGGGGTTTTTTTAATGCTACATGTATAATAAACTTCTTAGTCCAGGACTGGCAACATAACAGCTCTCAGCAGCAGTAATTTAATTCGGTTGTAATGGCAAACAAAACATGCTGTGTTAAAATCCAGTTCTCGGATCATACCCTAACAGAAGTTAATGCTATTTTGGACTGGTGATAAGTACACAAGCCCCTAAAAGGACATGAAAGCACAACATGCTCTTCAGAGGTTCCAAACCAAGCTACAACTTTCTTTTAAAGAACCACACCATGTATTAAAAGAACACAGAAATAGATTAGATTTTTTTTTTTTTTTATTTCTCCCCCTAGAACTTGGCTGGATCTCAAAAGTGTATGTGAATCGACCTGCAGTTGTGAGGCATGCAGAACAAATTAAAAAATGGAAAACTTTGAAAGGTAATTGGCAAGTAAGTGCTCTTCTTATGCATTCTGTTCCTGTATTCTTAAAGCAGTCACTCTCCCTCTCCAGGCTGTAATATTGAATTTTTTTCAAGATACATGTAAACTTAAAAGATGTGCTTGTCCATGTCTTATTTTAATAATTTGTATTTGATGATGATGGGATGGAATAAGGTGACGCATTTATCCAAACAAGTTAAAAACCTTATAACTCATGAGTGGCAAAACCGCAAATGGATTTAAGTCATCTTTATTCATGAGTGGATTAAATTGTATATTACGATCCCACCACATTTATTCTGTTTCCCAGACAGACTTCTCTGCGTGCTGCCTTCTTATTTTTTTAATTTTAAAGCTGTAAGATATGATCATGGTCCCTGTCAAGTTTGACCTACCTGGATGATTTTTCTTTACTTAAACATTCACAGCGTGTGTGATTTCATTGCTTAACTAGTTTTTAACTAAAATTCAAAAGTCCTGACTGGCTGTGGCATTTGGAGCAGGGAAGGAGCCCAGTAATGTTAGGGGAACTTGCTTTTCAATTGCCAAGATAAGGTAAATGGTGGGTTATTGTCCATCTTACTATGAAATAGGTTCATGTAAACCATCACTAAAGCCAGTGGTGCAAATGAACTTCTCTTCAGGGCTAACTTGAATTCACTGAACACACTTTAGAGTTGTCTTAGCAGTTACCCTCAACCTCTGCCAATTACTGCCCTGCAGGCAGAATTGGCAGATACTGCTCTGGTGTGCGTTTTGGTGTCTCCAGTTTGTACGTGACACTCATAATGCAAAGCCATTCAGTCAGCAGCATAAGCTGATGTGTTCTGCAGAGCAGAACAGGTGAGGCATGGCCACATGCCAGCTTCCACCCCTTGGTAGCAGGATGGAGAAGTGCTAAGAGAGCAGTGGCATGCAGAACTGGCTGCAGGATGCTCCAAGTGGTTTGGCAGCAGCTTTCAGCCAAGGACAAGGTCTGAGAAATGCTGTGCAAAGACATGGAGCTCCCAGTGAGCTCCCAGTCAGGGGGTTGTAACCCGTGTCCAAAGGGCAAATTGATTCCTCATCCACCAAACAGCTGTTCTGCAAGAAAATGCATGGGATTCCTCCCCTCTGCACACTAAACAAGTGGTTTGTGTGAAACTAACTAAAAACTTGGAAGCAGTAGGAAGGAGACAATGAAGGATCAGTCTTAACAGTGGAACATAGTAGAATGAAAAAAGAATCATTTAGTTACACTTAATTCTTAAAAAAGTTGTTCGAAATAGATGCCATCCTGAGCCTAGCATGTCATGCAGCCATTCTGGAGTGGCTGAAGCTGTGTTCACAATGAGCACAGATCTTGCAGGTGAGAGTTTGGAGATAATTTGATGTAGCTGTAAGATCCTACTTGGAGGTGATAGAACAAAGCTTCCTGCCTGGTTTTCCCTCCTGCAAACTTGTGCTTTGTGTGTTATGATTAAATAAAAAAATGGACATAAACTGAGGAAAGTTAGGCACTAGCTCAGCATTTCTTAAGAATTTCTTTTGCATGAAAAGTCCCACAGCATGACTGAAGGACAAATATTTATTACTAAGACTTCTCCCTCTCCTGTGTAGAAACATTGGTATTTCAACATTGGTATTTACTTCGAAGAATGTCAGAAGCATCTCTTCTGTATTTGAACACTGTCATTGCAGGATAGTCATGTGCTATTTATTTCAGAGATGATTTTGAATGTTTGTGTGTTTGAAAGTAAGCATCACAGATTCAAATTCTGCATCCCATTTTCCAAAATACACGTTTGAAAAACCCTTTTTAAAAACCCGAGGTTCTTGGAACTCCCTGACTACATTTGTCTTGATGACTTTATGATTCATGCTGTAAGAGATGAGACAAAAGTTCCCTCGAATGAAGGATAAAAAAATCCAAGTAAAAGAAACACAAAACCATTTAAAGTGAAAAACCCTTTTGAAGTATTGTAGGGTGAAAGGAGAAATCAGAAACAGGCAGTCAAGTTAGACTAACAGAGGCCAGTGATGGTTCATTACTCCGCTCAGTCATCCCAAAGCGGGTTACAGTGTGACATTCACTGCAGATTCCAAAAGGAGACTCCCATCAGTGAAGTGTGAAAGCCTTGTAGGCTGACCAGCCACAGAAGATTTGCAGAGTAATACCTCCATGGAGAAACAAGCTTTGCTGCCTGTATTGACAAATCGTGTCACAGAGCAGGGCAGTCAGAGCGGTTTTATGGACTCAAATGGCCTTTGCTATTTCAAAGTCTTCCCTCGTACAAGTGCCCAGTAAGAGATGTGAGCTTTTAGTGAAGCCCTCAGTGTAAATGAGCATTTGCTGGAAGACCTTCAACAAGTATTTCAAAATAATATCTTAAGCTCAACTTTTGTTTAGCAGAAAAGCTCATAAAATTTTTAGTCATGCTTCTGTTCCATTCTTTGATTAATAAGTCTTTTAAAATTATTTTTAAAAAACATTTTCATCTAAAGGTGCTTTAGCCTTGTCACTTAGCTCTTGCTTCTGTTCTTTTACTTTGCACCAAATAATTACAGATTTTTTTTTAATTCCTGATTCACACAAAAGAAAGTGGAAACATCTGGAGTCTAGACCTTAAGTTTGAAGAAGCTTGGGTTCTTAAGCCCCTTGATTCCATGTTTCACTCTAACAGGAAGAGAAGCATGCAAGTATGCAAATTGCTGATATGTATGTACACTCATCTGGGTGCTGTCAATTGCAAACCTGTGCTTCTTTTGAAGCATGTGTAAAATTGCTTGTGCATACAAGCCTTAAAGATACAGACATACTGTGGAACACATTGTTACATCAGTGAAGTTCCTCACATAGGTGGTTCTCATCTTTGTCTTAAAGAATTAAATTTGTAACAGGATGCTGCTTTTTTTTCCAGATAAAAACATCTCATTCTTTTAGAGCCCCATTTAGTAGTTATTTTGCAGCAAAAATTGGAATTTGATCCTTTGATTCTGAGAATAGACTTTTGATTCCAGATCTTTTCTGTGTTATTAGATACTGCTAAAGAGATGAGCAAATACGTGCCAGCTCTGTCTATCATAGGCCATTATTTGTATATACTCCATATTATATCCTGTACATTTCCTCATTATTAGAATGAAAGCCAGGCTTCTGACTCCTGCATCTTCTAAGGCTTTATAAGTGTAAACTGAAATACTGTATTCCTTGTGTTGCTCCCTTTGTAGGCTGCTTGGCTGCTGAAAGCTGTCACCTGCATAGACCTCACCACTCTTTCAGGCGATGATACTCCTTCAAATGTTCAAAGACTGTGTTTTAAAGCAAAGCATCCTATCAGAGAGGATCTGCTCAAAGCCTTGGACATGCATGATAAAGGTATGGTAGATTTTGTTGTGTGTATTTTGTAGAGAATTTCATTATTATTTTTCAATTTTCAGAAAGGACGTTTGTCCACTGATTAAAGTCACATGGTGTAGAACAAAAGAGGAATCCAGCCTCTGGTTTAAGCCATATACATAAAATATCAAGGATTATTCTTCTTTTTAAATTTGGATTTATGGACTCTTCAGACAGCTGAAGTATTAAATATGAGGTCAGTTATCTGAGACTTTGAGAGAATAGCATTTTAACTAGAAATGCAGTAGAATTGCAGTAACATAAAGACTGCTCAGTTGCTGCTGGGCTCAGTCTGGCTCAACAAGAACAGAGCTTGGCAGTGCAGTTTCTCTTGAAGTAATTTGCTGATTAAGCATGTCTTTAACTATATATGTTGGCATTGAACTATGAATCTGTCAATAAAAGTCTTGGAGGTTTAACTCCTGCTAATGTAGACTTGCTCCCAGGGTCAGGTGAAGGAGGAAACAATATGGAGAACTACCTGAACAATTTGAGCAATAGAACAGACATCCCTGGTGTAGGTGCAAAGATCCTTGTGAGGACACAAGTGGGTGGTGAGAACAATGCACACGTGCTCATAATGTGGACTGCACTCGAGAAGGTGGAATTCCGTGTCTGAAAAAGTGAATTGTGGCTTTTGCAGGCATTACTGTTGGAGCAGTTTGTGTGTATCCTGCAAGAGTCACCGATGCTGTTAACGCCCTAAAGGCTGCTGGTTGTAACATACCAGTAGCTTCAGGTAAGCTTTGTTCAAAAATATACAATTAAATATATTGATACTATTGTATATGTGGAAAAATCCAAAAGTTTGGACTTGCTTTTGTGTCAGGGCATAAGGTGAAAAGGTAACAGGTGGAAGGAAGAGAATGGAGTGGAGGATTTTCTTCTGGTCTAATATTTTGTTTTCTTTCAACTTCAAGCTTATCAGGAATGCTGAGTCTGTTTTGCTGGAAGCTCTTCAAAGTGGTCTTTAAAATGTATCAGTGTTTTCCTCACCTGAATAGAAGAAATTGAGATAGTGTGCTGGACAAGTATTAGTATGCACTAAGTAGATGAAGATCATGATGATAATAATAGGAGTTCTAATACAAGGTTTATTTTCCCGATCAGTTGTTTGGCTTTTAAGTGTAATCCTATGTCAAGGTTTAACCCTAGCCAGCAACTAAGCACCACAGAGCTGCTCGCTCACACACCCTCTCTCAGCATGGAGAGGAAAGAAAATTGGAAGGGTAAAAATGAGAAAAGTTGTGGGTTCAGATAAGAACAGTTCCATAATTTAAACAAAAGATAATTGTAATACTAGTAATAAATGCAATGAAAAGGAAAATAATAAAAAAGCAAGAAAACACAAGTGAGACAGGTGACACAAATGTAGAACAGTTGCTCACCACTGAGTGACCCATGCCCAGCCAGTCCACAGGCAGTAGCCCCCAGACAAATTTGCCCCTTGTTTATATGCAGGATGTGATCCCTTGTGGTGTGCAATATCCCTTTGGACCGCTGGGGTCTGCTGTCCTGGCTGTGTCTCCCAGTTTTTTTGTGCACCCCCAGCACACTTACTGGTGGGGGTGCTGAGAGGCTGAAAAGCCCTTGACTCAGTGCAAGCACGGGTAGCCAAAAGTCCTTGTAGTACCAACATTGTTTCCAGCACAAATCCAAAACACAGCCCCATACCAGTTACTGCGAGGATAACTCTATCCCAGCCCAAACCAGCACATCCCAAAGCTGTGTGCAGAGGTGAGGGTTGTTGCCTGCTGAGCAGCCCATGAGTTCAGGGCCTTTACATACAAATCTAACAGTGCCAGCTCTCCTCTGGTCACCGCACATATGAGACAAGTCCTGAATCCACAATAAGCAAGAAGTATAATCAAAGAATTATGCAGGTTGGAAGGGAGCTCTGGATGTCACCTGGTCCAGCCTCTTGCTCAAAGCAGGGGTTAACTTTGAAGTCAGATCAGGAGTTTAATGCTAAAATCCATGTTTTCTGGTGAAGTTTTTTTGTTGTTGTTTCATTGCTGTGTAGGGGAAATACACATACTAAATGCATTTATATGTCAGAGAAAGACAATCTCTAGAAAAACCATTATTTTTTCAATTTCCGGAGTTACCTTTGGGTTTTGTACTTAAACATCATAAAACATAATCTAAAGTAGATCTCATTGAAAGCAATTTTTGCTATATTGTGATTTAGCTGTTAAGCAGTATTACTGTAATTTAGCTTGAGATGCTGCTTAAAAGAATTGGAGAGAATTAAAAATGTATGTATGGCTTCATATTTGAGTTCACTCCTTGTTTGTTCTGTTCTGCTGAAAGCAATAGATATTTTGCTTTTTATCTAGGCTGCTTTGGTGAATTTTAAGACATGTGAAAGATCTTTTCTCAAGAGGCACTTAGTATCTGGCTGGACATTGTTTTTTGAGGGCAGAGCTAATGCTTCCTGTGGGTGAAGAGGGGTTGGAAGAGCTTCCTTTAGTTTTTTTGAATCATGGTAAGGATAAAAAAGAATAACTTTCAAACATTTTGGTGTATGAGAGGCATATGCAATTTTATGGTCAGTTTATAAAACATTTCTTCCCTCTACCTGCATCCCTTTTCATGCTAGTGGCCGCCGGGTTTCCATCTGGACAAACTCCTCTAGAAACCAAACTGGCTGAAATAAAGCTAGCTGTGAAGTATGGTGCCAGAGAGATTGACATTGTCATTAGCAGGAGTCTGGTGCTGACTGGCCAGTGGGAAGGTAAGTACCCACCCTTTGGCAAGGAATCTAAACCTCTGGATAGGCACATGCAGGATTATCTGTGTCTCTTCCCCAGATCACCACATCAGTCCTTGAAGAATTCAGTCCCTCCCCTAATAGTCACTGATAATCTGGATCTCTGAGCTAAATAAAACCTATTTAATTAATGACAAAGGATTGCATTTTTTTAAAAGAATGCTGTTACAAGTCGTGAAGTCATGTCAGGCTGGACATGCAGAATGACTTTGTGGTTTGAAAATTCATGTCTATTCCTTCTGTGCCTTTAAAGGATTTTGTGTATACCATTAAAAAAGTAGCAGGTGAAAGCCTAATTATTTGAACAGTTTTGTAGAAAGCCCAGGGCGCTGTTAATGTAGACGATACCTTATTAAATATACATGTTTCAATTCTTGAAAAAAATATGTATTTTAGTTGTTTTCTTTTTCCTGAAAGTTGAGGGTACAAATTGACTGCTCATATTATTATTGATGTTCTGGTGTCTGTAGACTACTACTAATTAGTAAGAACAATAATGCTGAAGATGGTTTTTGCTCTAATTGCCTCCTTAATGTACTGTGAATGGTATGCCTTAAGTGCTGACAGTGCTCCTGTAACTAATCTCCATGTGAAGGCAAACACATCATTGTCTTGGAATGAATTTTCCTTTTAGTTGTATAATGCAGTGATATGATCCGATTTGCTTGGAAGACTTCATAATAGACCACTGGTACCTGAGTTTAGTTAAGGAAATACAGTCACTGTGGTAATAGGTCATGTTTTCTGATTTTGGTCTTCCTTTGATTGGCAGTTAGAATTGAACCAAAAAAATCCACATGTTTCTTCGTCTTGGTTTCCATTTGCTGTAACCTCTTGAGCTCTTTTACAGTATTTCCTATCTCCATCCTTTTGCTCTTAAATCTATACAGCTTTATAAATGTTTGAGTTCTTGAGGATCTGCACTGTTGCAAACATTTGTTTCTTTCGGAGTGACTATTTATAAGTTCAGGTATTCCTTCGGAAATTGCCAGAATATGGAAGCTTGGTGATTGAGTGGTTTTAAATAAGACAGGATGATGGACCAAGTCCTGTACCAGCTGGCAGCAAGACTATGCACACAACTTCCTGTGCTGTATCTTTGTGAGGGTCTACACTACGGTCTACAAAGGAGATACCCCTCCAGGAGCTGCAGTCTGCTGGGTACACGTGTTAGTCTTGGGTACAAAGTGAGCTGAGACAGTGATCTGTCACTAAGACTCCAAAAAGACCACTAAGCTGGACTTAAGCAGCAACTTTCAATATGTCTGAAGAAGTGTCTCAGTCTAAAAGAAACCATGATGTCTATCAAGGAGAGTGAGGAACCCTTCTGGACTAGAAAAGGGGGCCTCTCCCCAGAAACCACCACAACCTTTGAAATTAAGGTACTTGAATCAGAAAATGGAGAGAAAAAGGATAATAGTTCTTTACTACAAATATATATAACCAAAAAGAAAAAAAGAACAAACAAAAACTAGAACAGAACAAAGAGCAACACTGTAACCCAAACTTTTGAAGAAATCAAGTCCTATCTCTGCCCTTTCATGCAGTTCTATTTACAGGCAGCAGGAGGTGTTGCCATGTCTTGGGAGGCAGCAGCCACACCAACTCATCCATGGGCTCCAAAGACAGGGTGGTAAGAGGCACGGGCTCCAAAACTCAGTGGGAATGGTGGGCAGAGGGACGGGCTGAAACCTTTCCCCCGGGCAGGGTAAGGGCCCTCTCAGCATCCTTTTGTCCGAAAGCTCTGGGGAAGAGGGGTTAGCAACTCTCTCTGCAGATGGCACTGGCCTGTCGAGGAGCCTGCAGCAAATCCAGGCAGTGGTGATTGTTCTCTCAGAAGAATGGCACAGGGCACACGGAGTTGAGAGCAAGCCAGGAACCCCCTTCCAGTGCTTTGACCACCCCAGCAAATGGCACCTGGCACCCAAGCAGGTGGAGAAGTGTGGCAAGCACCGGGAAACCTCTGTCTCCCCCCACTTCTCCCAGTCCTTTCCCCAGCCATCACGCTGGAATGCAATGCTATTAGCTCTCCCTTTGCTTAGGCTCTGGGAGCAGGTAGTGGGGGACTGTGCTTCAAAAAGCCATCTCGTTTTGGCCGCCAACTCCCAAACCACTGGGTTGGTAAGGGACAGAAAAAAAAAATTCCATGAAAGATTTTGAAACTGTTCCAAGAAGCCTGTCTTGTAGCAATTTCTGGCATGACTGTGGTTATCATGCTTGGGATTTCCTGCTACCAACCACTGTTATGTGCAAGTTGCACAGAGCAGAGATCGGAAATTTAGAGCACATAAGGCAACTGCATGTGCAGGCTTGAGGTTATATTGCCTGGGATTACGTGAAGGAGAACTCAGAGGAGGGATACAGGACTGGATTCAGAGAGAGAGTTTGTACAGATGACTGAAATGAATTGGACATACGTTGTGGTTTTTCTATATAGGAGATGAATGAGTTTTTGTGATCACAAATTACAGGGGAGGAGTACACAATGATGGATGTGGTATAAAGTTGTAGAAGGTTAATGGGCTTTAGGAAGAATGCAGACCATCCAATATGGATTACAGCAAAACTCCACTTTATTAAAGTACTATACTTATAGTATTTCAGACAATACATGTATTAAGACTATTGGCACAGCACACACATGACAATCACTCATTGGTTATAATCAGAAGGCAGCTAATGTATGACCTCATCTAGCCTGCTTCCAGGTTCTCAGGGCCTGCAAGGTTGTTTATCCTACAGCACCCATCTGCTAACCTTGGTCAAACGACTCCCTTTTGCTTTCCCACGAGAAAGCATCCCTACATAAAGTTATAACTAAAATAAGTAAATTAAGGATGGCTTTTAATTTGCTATGCATATTGTCCTATCCAGAGCTGAACTCATGTCAAGGTTGAAAGCCATCCTTATTTTGGCAGCAGCTTACATTTTTCTTTTACCAAGGGCAGAATTCAAACTATTTCTAGATGTTTTCTCTATCTTTGTTCATGAATGTGAATCTGTTTGTGACACATGTTTATGTGGTCTTGAAAAAAAGCTACCTCAGGAACTTGCTGTCCAGATAATGATGCCGCAAGGTGAAAAGTTACGATATCTGACTTTCCTATTGCAAAAAATACCCAAAAAACCAAAGTACTTATTTAGGTGATCTGAATATTTTGGTGAAAATCTAATGTTCTAGTTTCCTGTTAACTTTCAGTAGATGTATGTTATTTGTGTGAACATCCAGGTTTTCACCTCTGTTTAATGTTTAACTCTACAATATATAAAGAACTTTTAAAGAATCTAGGAGTGCTGAAGAAGCCTTTTTAGACTGAATTCCTAGATTATATAAAATTGAGAAGTCTAGTGCAGAAACTGTGCCTGTGCTCAAGGTGCTTCATCAACTAAAGCTGCCTTGTACTTAAAACAGAACCTCTTACGCTTGTAATGATAGTAATATATTTTTGTGGGTATTTTCTCATGCTGCCAGTCTTCACAACTTCAGAAATTATTGACAAAAATGTGGAGTGCTTTGTCTTACTTTTCATTTTTAGCTTTTCTTCTAGCCTATGCAATAATTGGGGTCACCATGATTGAATAGTGTTGCTTTGTGATTTGCTTCAAAGTCTTGTTTAGTTATTAAATATTTTAGTGTATGTCCAATTATATCAAGTTATTTTAAAGCAGTTTTTGAATATTGCTGAAGCTCTTTATGACACTCAGAAGTATTTTCTAGATATCTATGAAGTAATTGTTAAGATCTTTTTAATAATGCTGAATATGAAAGCAACTTCATTGGACATCTAAATTACAATAGAAAATAACATTAAATGAGATCTAAGTTTATGAATTTATTTACCTTTTTCAACCTTTTAGCTTTTAAATCAATTTAAAGCAATACTACTTTAAGATACTTGACTCAACCATTGCCTTGTATCACTGGACAAGGTATGGATTAATCTTAAATATCTCAATTTAGATACTTCCTTTAGGCACAGAATGTGGAGTCATTATATAAGGAGTGATCAAATTGGCCAACCAACTGTTGAAAGAAACTGGATTTATTTATTATTCTTTTTTTCCGCCTCTCACCAATATGTTGAATTTGTTGTACCTTCTAAAGTTGTCTGGGGTGCTGTAATGTTACTCCTAATTCCACAGCTTTTAGGAAACACCTGGGCATAGTACATTGACAGTGGCTTTAGTAGTATTGTTAATCCATCATTTGCTCTATGTCAGTTGAATTTTCCTATTCGAGGAAAAAAACAGCTATACTGTAAGAAGTTTGAGTGTGGCTGCATCCATGAAATACTTTAGATATAACCTCATTATGAAAACTTAATAATTATTCAGATGTGAGTTTAGAGGCTTTGTTCAAGGATGGGGATCCCATTTTGTGCTGCATGCTTTAAAAACAGTGCAGAGAAAATACACTCCCTTTTCCAGAGACTTGGAAAAGACCCCATGTTGTTCAGAAACTTTATAGTTGGATTTTTTGCTTTTAGATGTGCAAGCTGACTTGGGATCTTAGAATCCAGTTGCACAATTTCTGTCTTACATTGTCAGCAGCAGCTCAGACTCCTGAAGCCGAGCCCTGTTTCCAGTTTCATGTGAATCACTGGAGCCTGGAGTTGCACATATGTGGCTGAGAGCAGAACTGAGAGAGTTGTGTTGTGCTGATAGCCTTGTGCTTGTCATTTTGTTAACAAACCTGCCATTAACATGCCAGACAGAAGGGACTCCAGCTCATTTTCCAGTTTCCTATCACAATTACCTTGATCTTTTGGTCTAACAGAAATCAAAACATCTTCCCTCCTTGTCTCAATTTCTACCCTTAGCATCAGTCAATGTGACTGACGAGATAAAAACACCAAATAAATTGAATTTTAAAAAGAAGTGGTTTTATTTATCACCACATTTTTGGAGAAGAGCTATTCCATAAAAAATTAAGCAGTGCGGGTTTTTTTCCCCCTTAATATTTTCATTTCCTTTGTAGGAAATTGGAATTATCCCCTTTATTTTGTGATTTTTTAGGACTAATGTATTAGACCAAAGTAAAAGACCATCTAGACAATCTAGTGCAGATTATAGCCAGAAGAAATTGTCAGCGATGGTTCCTTGAGAAATGTGTAGGGAAAAGAATATTTTCTTTGATATATTTAATATCTGCTAAAATTCAATGTAATGTACTGAATATTTACAGTTTTAGAAAAACTACAAGAACCCCATCTTCCAACACTTATGTTTTATAACAGTGAAATTAAAATCATATCTATGAAAGCATTTTTTTGCCTACAAATCTGAATTTTTTTGACTTCTATAAGTGCATCCAGTAAAGGCAGATCTAAAGTTCATGAAAGCCATCAGGTATCTTAACTAAATAGTGCAAAGTAGAAGAGTTCTTATGTCACATCCATTTTAACGGCAAAGTTAGTAGAGCTACTGCAGACTATATCAGTGAGCATCTGGCTCCAGGTATATTTTAAATATGTTGGCTTGCTGTGGAGATTTTTTTGTGGATTTGTTGGGTTGTTTTTTTTTCCTCTGGCATAAGATTTAGACCTCTTTTAGAATGGATAATATTGGTGTTGTGTTCAAGATGTTGCACACTACTGGCAATTTGCTTTGAGGGCTTTTGATTTTATTTTCTTTGGTTTTTAGCATTCAAAAGGAAAGTCTCTTACAACCTCTTCATGGTGGTCTTAGCTCACAGTTGAAAATATGCCCTTGGGATTTATCAAAATCTTTGTGCCACTATAGCTGACCAGAGAGGCTGTGTCTGCTGTGCCAGTTAATGGTGCTCTTCACAGGTCACAGATATTCCTAGAACTGTTGGGTCCAGCTTTGATCCTGCTCCTGTCCAGCTTGATGGAGCTGAGTGATGGACTTCCTGGCAGCACAACCTGTCCCACAGGAAGCCTGGGACCCCTTGAAACACTGAGTACATTTTCAAGTGCGATTAACTCCACCCATACTTTAGATGTTTGCTAAGAAGTTTCAGGATAATCCAGTCATTTGTGCCTTGATTGAAATCTGACTGAGTACTGAAACCTCTCTTTTTATTTTTGAAAGGAGTAGGTGTTTTTGCACTTGTTCTATATCAAAGCAGTTCTGGCTTGCACCAGGACTGGGGTGCTCTGGTTAATTTTTTCTGTCCCAAACATAGCTGCATTTCTATTTGTGTTTTTACTGTGAGGTTGAAAATATCCTATGAATGCCAGCTATTGTCTGCAATAATTGGTCTCTGAATAAAGAGCAGTGTTTCTTACCTACATGCCTGCCCCATTAGAGTATGCCCACTTCTCCACCACCCCGGCTCACCCGACAGACACGGCTGATTGAAGATCCTCCGTGTTCCCATCCGTGGGATGATGTGTGCTGTCAGGTAGTGAGACTGTTCGAACGAGCTTGACGCTAATTGCATGTAAAAGTACCTTCCAACTATAGGGATGGTGCTGTAGCTGCAGAACTAACTCCAGTGAACAACAGCTGGGAGGATATAATTTCTTTTCATGGAATCCAACCCAAATGTACATTTTGTTGATTTTGACATTTTTGGTGGCGTATCTTAAAGGTAGAGAAAACTTTTCCTCTCGTTACCGAAACTAGAAGAACAAGCTAGCTGCTTTCTCTGGCTTTTCAAAAGCTTCAGGAAAGAGTCAGTTCACAAAAAGAGATTGTGTTTGGATCTAACATGAGCAGGGTTATTAAATGCACAAAAAAATAGCACAAGTCCTTTGTGTTTCCTTTTTGAGCCTCGATTTGATGTAGGTTTCTGGAGCATCATCAATTGATCAATAAAACATGTTAGACTGCATGCTAGTACTGATTAATTCACACCTTTGGTACACAGTAAGAAACAAGGTGAAGCCTGGTGTCTATAAAGGGACTTGCTAAGTGCATTAGCCAGTTGTCTGCTAATGTGTGTAGTATGGCTCAGAGCGCCTCCCTGACAATTCCAGCCCTGGACACCCGGTGTGCCCATGGCATCAATCGGATGCAGCAGCATCGTGGGTGGAGGGAGGTCCAGCCGTACAGCAGTTGGCAAACCCTGTTGTGTATTTCCAGGTCTCACTGAGGGGAAAAAGAGAAATCTAGTATTGCTGAAAAAAAATTAGTCTTTATAGTCTGTACTGTTTTAGCAAGACTTATTTAACACTGTATTTTAGCTGTGTTTTAGAACTTTTTGATTATGTGTTGGGAGTACACTTTGTGAAAAGGACCCTGTTGCAAAGGATCCTGTTTGCTTATTTTGCATCCTTAAAAAAAAATGAATTCAAATTCTGGAAATAGTGGCTGGAGACTGGAAGAGCTGCTTTTCTCCCCACACAGGAGGACTCTTACACATCCCCAAGTGGCCAGCTTCTGACAGCCGTGTTTCATTAATTTCTAGCTCTTTGAGTCTCCCTGTGTTTAAACTTTTGTGGGAGCACTGCTGGATTTTACTAGAAAAGGTAGGAGGGTTTTGCTGTGCTCCCCATTACCTGACCAGGTTCACAAGTTCTGGCCTTTTTATAGTTGGTTATGTTCAAATTCCACTCCTTACTGAGTCTGTGAAAATACAAAACTGTCAGGAAGTTAAGCATGCCTCTCTGGCCATGACACTTTGTAAACCTGAAAGCAGAATTTTGTGAGGGGTTGGTCTGCTCTGGACAGTGTCCCTGAGCAGCCAAATGCTGGCCTGTGCTCCCTGTCCCTGCTGCTTGTGGTGGTTTGTAAACACAGATCTGTGTGGATCTGCTGGTTCCTGAGGCGTGATCCCAGGCCTTGATCTCTCCTCACCAGGGATGTTAGCAGACTGTGTCGTTTTTTTTCAGGAGATTCTTATTTCCAAGAAGCTTAAAGTGGGATTCAGATTCCTAAACACAGACTTTGAGTTCCTTTATGAGACTTCCTTAGGTGCTTCTGTGATACTAGGGAGAGCAGCAGGAAACTGAAGGGAGATGTGGATTCTCCAGAAGTGGCAGCTGGAAGTGAAGAGGGATATGTTATGGCATCTCAGGTGGTACTATTGTTTGTGATTATACAATTTGGTTACACCTCTGGCGTCTTTTAGACTGAATGTTTGGCCAAATGAAAGAGACAGAGAGAGTGATGACATGGAAACCATAAGTGTCCCTGACTACTGATTCCACATACTACCATATTTATTGCTGAAAAAGCTGTTTTAAAATCAATCTTTACTATCATAGCATTTTTTTTTGCTCCTGATATATTTGAGTATTTGGCATACTGTGCACATTTGTAGTTTTGAAAGAACCAACATTAATAGCTATTAAGTAAAGTCTGAAACTGCATGGCATTGTTAATTACCTCTAGTCATGTAATTTATTGAACTTACAAAACTGAAGTTCTTGAGTGCTATGACTAATTATAAGGTTGGAAATTAATCCAGAATTGGAAATTACAGCCATACTTGAAAATGTCTCTCAGGCAACTTTGATCATTTTCACATGCTTTTATCCGCAGGTCTCTACGAGGAGATCTGTCAGTGCCGTAAGGCCTGCGGAGAAGCTCATATGAAAACCATCTTGGCAACAGGTGAACTGGGGTCCCTTGCTAATGTCTACAAAGCCAGTATGATAGCTATGATGGCAGGTAAATATATGTGGTTTTCTTTTTAAGCTAAAAAAGTCTTTGCTATGTTATTTATGACGCTTTAAAAATTCTAGTCGGGGAAGTTTAGTTTTGTTGAAAGTAGAAAAAACTGTTACGTAGCAATTTCTGAAGTTGCAGGTGTAATGATGAAGTGTCAATTGTTTTGTATAACCTGTAAAACCAGAATGAAATGTTAAATAAAACTGCTAAATGGCAGGATTTGTAGGAACAAGTAATATTTGTTGTGGAACATCCGATCCTTGGTATATTTAATAAAGACATACATTTGGGGCAGATACACTTATTGTGGTGACCTACAGATACGATGTGGGTAGATGGCTCATCATTTTGTTTTAAATACAAGGAGAACTTCCCTGTGAAGATTGATGCTGGCAGCTCCCATTTTTGTTTTGTGACCACTTCTGGTCACTTCTGAGAGGTTCGGGAAACCAATTATATGGGAAGTGCATTGAGGGAAAGAACACCACAGGCTCCAGCAGGCACTGGGATGGGCTAGTTTATAACTGGTTTTAATTGGCACACTCAAAAGCAGTGGCACTCACTGCTGGCAATTAATTGGCACTTCAAAAGGCATTCAGTCTTCCCTGTCTTTGAAAGCTCAATTACATAAAACCCGATGCTTAGAGTCTGCCTGTCTGTCTTTTATTCTTATTTCAGATAAGAAACATGTTCCCTTGAATGGGATAGAGTTTTTAGGGACTAAGTATAGTTTGTAGGGGTTACTTTTTGCACAGCTATAGCACCCATTTCAGCCCAGATTTACAGCAGTATATTCTCTCTGGAGCTTTGGGCCTGTGCTGGTACAATTTTTCCTAGCTTACCCAGGATTTTAGATCTGTGTTTTAATGTTATCTTTAAGATGCAAAACTGGGAATTTATTTCTAGGCTCTTGCTTTTTCCACTATGCTTGGAAGGGGGCTCTTCAAGTTTGTTTCTAGAAGTTTAAAGATATATGAAGAACCACTTAGGTTAATCTGTCTTCTAAACTTTCCCTCCTTATTGTGTTGATTTTTTTTTCTAATGTATACTCTTCAGACCTTGAATTCTTTTTATTTTAAAGCAAGAAAAACATAATCAAGTGTCTTGTCAGTATTTAAATAAATATTCAACTTGCTGCTGACCTCATTGTTACCATACACAATACTGTACTTACCTGATTCAAATGGAACGGGAAGCATTTGAGGCTTTTAACATGCTCAGCTACAATGTCAATTAGTATCATCAGATACAGAGGATCAGTATTATGCCGCTAAATATGGCTTTTAGTTACAAGAGGTATAAGAAATACACATTTCCTGTCATTTACTACTGATATACTAATTGTTATGATCACTTTTTGTAACATGGACTAGTGAAAAATTCAGGTTGTTTTACCATTTTCAGAGAATTTTTGCTGGTGTAGTTTTTTTGAAATACAGCAGATGGCTCTATTGTTAATGATTTTCCTTGCCTCGTTATTCATTTTACAACATACTTATCTGTCTGAATATATGCAGTAATTTCCTTATTTCAGTCTCTTGCTCTTTCTTTGTGGGTAGGTGTAAGAATAAGAATTTATTGGTGCCCTACATACACACATGCATTGAGGGCCAAATTTTCAGACTCATCAGAGCTGCTGGGAATCTCAAATTCCAGTTGAATTTTGTTTGATTTGTATATTTATAGCATCTGGAGCAAGTGATTTGGCACAGTAGTTTTAAATCCTAGCTTTAGTATCCATTTAGTATCTTTTTTTAACTGGTGACATGATTTAAAAGAACAAAAAAATGCAGGTGATCTTGTGGATATGGCAGGCCCTGTCCTGTTTTATTTGAAGATCAAACAGTAACAGTGCTGATAAACTTGATCCTAGTATTTAGTTTTACATGAGGAAACTAGTTACACAGTATAATAGTGAATTCAGCTGGAAAACTGGCTTTGGAAGTTTTTGCTGCCTCTGGCCAGTTGCTCCTGTCCTCTACAGCAAAATTTGCTGCTTCTTCAGCTGTGCTGTTAGAAGCGCTTCTCATGCAGTGTTGTAAGCTCAGTTTTCACAGTAATACAGTTGAAAATCGCTCCAGAAAATGATTAACTAGTTTGCTGCGTGCCATTTGTTATTGGTTTGTGATGTTGGGTGTTTGTTTTTTTTTTTAAATGGTCACAGCCACAATAATCTGGTTTACAGCCTTCCCTTTCATGCAATTGTACCAGTGCAACTGAGAATGTGGTGTGCAGTCCTCACACTGTTTTCACCTCACTGTACATGATGCCAGTCTGTCATGTAGGGAGCACAAAATCCACAGGCATACAGCTGTCCTCTGAATCACAGCCCTTGCAGGACTTGTTGAAAGCCATTCACTGCACACCAGTGAGTGAGATATGCAGATCCCAGCAATGCCATGGAGTTGGAGACCAGTTGTAGAAATGGTGCATTGCACATCATGCCTGTGTATAAGATGTTAATACTTCGACCTGCAAGAACTTGGGAAAAAGTGTTGCTTCACAGTGAGGTATGAGAATAATTTGTCTCTATTTGAATTGGTGGCTCTTGGCTCCTATTGTCTCTGAAATAATTCTCCATGGTTACGTTTTCTTCCTTCTTTAGCACAGTACCTTCGGAGAAAGATATCAGAATGGGAGCTGGCATACAGTTGAATTCCTTTAACCATACCATTGCAAACTTGACTGACATGCAATAAATTCTAGTGGAATATTTAAGAACTTATTTCTGAGTGAAAGAGGCTGACAACCCTCTAAGGACAGTGACTCACCTGGCAAGAATAATCCTTGCAGTGCTAAGGGGGACATGATGGCAGGTAACATTGCACATCAGTGGCTCCATGTCACTACCAAAGGAGCACATTGTTTTCAGAAAGCTGACCAAAACAAATTCTTAGTTACTGAATCAGGGAATTTCTGGTCATTGGTTTATGACATCCACTACCATTCTTAAGCTTCCTGAAATCCTCATGATGGTTTAAGTACATGACTTTCTCAAGAAAACTGACTGCATTTTTGACTCTGCTTTGGAACAAAAAGTAGAGTAAACTAATTAGTGGTTTTCACTGTTTGGTATATACTTATGTCAGTCATGTCCATTTCTACAGGACACACAGTCCTAAGGAAAACAAATGGGAGTGCCTGACTCCCCCATACTAGTGGTAACTATTCTGTCTCCATCATAGTGTCTTTAAGCAGTTCTTGTACATAGTATGAAAGGTAGGCCATTTTTTAAGTTTTGTTTTTTGACGCAAACTCTCAAGGAAACCAGACAAGGAAGGAAAGATGAACTTGAAGTGGGAAAGGAACACTTCAGTAAAATTTTTGATGACTTATTTGCATCTTTCAGTCATATATAAGTTTTTTTTTATTCTGGAAAAAGACATTTTAACCATACTACCTAATTACAAAGTCTTTCTTGTTCTGTGTAACTATTCATTTTCATTAAGATATGCAGAGGTGGAGGAAGTGATTAAGTAAAAGCACTTTAAAAGGGAAAACTTCATCTATATAGTTTTGACTGTGAAAATGGCTCTTGATAGTACAGCTCCTTTTACATCACTCATTGGGAAGCTGAGGAAGCAGAGCAGTGACAAGTGAAAGGTATTTGTTTTTGTTATATGTATCTAAACAAGTACCTGTGTAAAGATCACTAAGGAGTGATAATATGTTCTTCTGCAGTTCTACTAATATATGGGGTTTAAACAATTTTTTCATAGGTCATTAAACATTTCATCAAATGTGTATGTTTAGATACTGACTTATGTAAACATTGAATTTAGAAAGGGGATGAGTTAGTGCTAAGCCAAAGTAACTCCTAAAGCTTCTAGCACAAAACCCCCTGTAAAAGTAGATGACTGAGGCAATAAGATGATAGTCTGGAAGAAGAAAATTTAAACACATTAAATGTGTGCCCAGAAATTTTCTTAGATCTTTTGATGCTGTTTATTCCAAAGTGAACAGAAATAATATAGCCAAACAGTGAAAAAAAGCCGTGTGTTGCAGTTCACAGGTGAGCAGAGATGTTTTGGAACATCACAAAATAATGCCTGGCTACACAGAGCTTTTACCTCAGCTCTAAATAAGGTTTTTATACTCTGGTTAAAATTAGGGAAGACAAATTCTAAGACACCAATACCTGTTCTTGTTCTAAGCACTGCCTTGCAAAGATTTCTTTTGAGCAGTGTTATGTGGTGTGGCTGTAAACATGCTAGCACTGAGCTAAGTGCAAGAGATGACCTTCTTACTGCTGGATGTGGACTGCCATGATCCAAAACTTCTGCCAAGCAAATGTTTCATGAAAAATGAAACAGACAAAGAAAATCAAACTAGCAAGATTGACTGAAAAGCTAGGCCTGCTTCTGCAAATGCAACTATCGTAGGAAACAAGACTACTGAATAAGTAATAATACTTGGCACTTAGATAGCACTTTGTGTCTTCAAAGCGCATACTGACATTAAAAGAATAAATCTTACAGTTGCTTTGTGAGGTATGAGATAAAGATAATAACAGACAAGTCAAAAGTCAGACTGAGATCACTTGTGAGTTCCTGGCTTTAAATCTCATGCTCAACCCAAAAGTCATGGGTCCCGTCAGTAGCATGTAAGTTGTGTATGGGTTGATTTAATTATGTGCCTACAATTTCCAGGTGTAATTTGGTACCAGGTCAGTTAGCTATTACTGCCCAGAGCATTTCCAAATGAAAGGCAAGTCAAAGGAGGTGACTTGGTAACACATATAAAACAAGATTTCAATTTGTGTCTCGTTTTAGGGTTCCGAAATACAACCAAGTGTACTGAGTTTACAGTGTATCTGTAAAGGGTGCATTGTGTGCTGTAAAAGGTCAATCAGAAATCACGAGCAATATCATGAGTGTCTGTCATCTTTGTACAGATGTGAACTCCATTGTACAGATGTGAACTGTCTCTGAATACTTTCAAGGGTGACAGAAGATGTTAAGCTCTGGTCTGCAAGTCCTGTATAGGGCTGGGAGCAAATGAATGAGTCCTTACTCTTCTGGTATGTGGGAAGGTGACTTACCACTGAGTGGTGACTGAGGCTTTCTCAGTCACCGCCTGGTGGTCATTTCCTCTCTCCCTCCAACCAAGAATGGATTGTGAGGAGTTTGCTTGCTGTTCCAGTTTGGCTGTGCTTGCTGGCTGGGGAAGGCAGGTGTTGAAATGCAACATATTCTTACATCTCACTGCTTGTCTTCAGAGAACAAAGCACAGTGTAGAGAGAGTTCTCCCACCTGCATCATCAAATAATAGCAAATAGTCCCAATTTTCTTTGGCTGTGATCTTCTGGCAGTACTGATTAGATTTAGCGTGGGCGTGAGCACATTTCTGAATTTCTGTCAGTTTACTGAGGCTGCATAAAATTATGTTTATGTCAGTTCTCTTCTGTTTGCATGCACACAGACAATACCTCATTTGTCCAAAGATCTGCCCATTCCTTCAGGATTTTTAGACAAATTTGAACGCACAGATAAATTCAGCACTTTGCACCACGCAGATGGAGCACTGTGTGTTGTTTTAGGAACATAGCCTTAGTTATTGTCTTGATATGTAGAAGTGGTGACATTTGACTTCTTTAAGAGGCTTATCAGGACAGTAATTAGTGCTATGGAATTATATTGGAAGTTGATCACTTTCCTGTCTACTCTGGCAGGTGTCCTTCTTTCTGCATAGTCTGCAATTGTTCTGCATGTTCAAAGCTCTGGTTAAGATCACTGAAAGTTTAGTGCAAGGAATGGGCAAAAAACTCCCACACAAAACCAAGATATAATGCAAGTTAGAGTGACACAGTCTATCTCAAAGTTTTGAACAATATTATGGACTACAAAAGTTGTTGAATCAGGAGTTAGATCAAAAGATGGATGGTCTGTAAATACAATCAGTCTAGAAGAGGTTGATACAGGGACAAGTGACTTCATTTGTTCTGGTACAGAGTAGGAAGGAATAAAAAAGGCAGTAGTATAAAAATACAGATAACTGCATGTTCAGTAAGGCATTACAAGGATGCTCCCTTAAATGAGATAATTGCCTACATGCTTAACAGTGATACTGTAGCTGATCGCTAGAAATAATGCGGACATGATAAACTCAGAGCTGAAAAGTTCTAGCACTGCAATCACAAGGTTTGAATTACTGATGAGAGTCCATACCGAACTAGTAATACAAAAGAAGTGTGGGTCTTGAGTAAAGCAGACCTAAAATTCTGTCTGGAGCTCAGTAATATATGCGTAAGGAATCAGAAGTGAAGGAATGGAAAGTGGTTGAGAAATGCTAGGGCAGGCTCTAATGAAAAGTCTTTTCAGTAGAGTCAACAGAACCCTGCATGGGTAAGTAGAGACAGAAGTAATACATATGAGAAACAAAGATGTTGGGGGGAAAATAAAGTTAACAAAGATCTGTGAAGGGAGAACAGAATGTGTATACAGTAAAACCTCATTTGTTTGCATTTTGTTAAGCTAGAAATCCAGACGTGCATGCAATGCCACGTTTTGTTATGCATTTATTTATGTGCTTACTGAACTGTGTGCCTGCCTATACAGCCATATCGGAGGGGAGGTTGTTTTCTGGGGCCATTCATATTTGTCATAGCAGGATGCTTGGCAATTCAGTTTGCTAATTTTGTGAAAGGTCTGTTATATTGATAGTATTCAACTGTAATCAGAAAATAGGAATATACACCCTCTAATGAAGTCAAAGAAGAAGTACCACTGTAAAACAGGTGACTTGTCAGCTCTGTACCTGCTTGTTTGATTTTGTGTTACCAACACCGCTTGACTTTCTCACCCCACCATCCCCACTTATGAAAGAAGTGCTATTTTCAAGCACTTTCCAGCAGAAGACTACCAAGTCAGGAAGCCAGAAGATGGATTTGTGGTAGCAGAATGACCTTTGACAACTCTCTTTGTCTCTCTGGTTTTCTATATGTAAAATTAACATTGCTCATTTTATAGAACCTCTGTGAGTTTTAATAAATTAGGATATAAATGGAAATATGTTCTTCTTATTAAAAGGTAGAAATTTTCCATGCATAAGCATAAAGATGGAATACCCTAGGTCACAACTGAAATTGGGAAACAGAGCAAGAAAAAGTCTGGAAATTTTCTGGTGGGAGCTGCTGACTCTAATTTACTAGTACAGCCAGCCCTGGGAGTGGCAGGGAGGTGGGAGCTGGCACAGCTTGGCTGTGGCATTGCAGACTGATGGTATTGTGTGCTGCAGGAGACAATAGCAGTAGGGAGGTCACCTCTCTTCAGCTGTTTTCAAAGCACTCTACCCAAAATGTTCTTTTTTAATGAAAGAGTTTTGCTGTGCTTCCCATACACCGCCCCTGTAGTGTCAGGTGTTCTCCCTGCACTGAGCAAAATGCAGAGGGGCAGGAGTGTGATAACTCCCCAGAAATCCCAGGCTTGTCCTTCTCTCTGAAGAGAAGGATTTGAATGCTGATCTGCATATTTCTGCTTCTTCACCTTTAAGAAAGTGGCAATTCTTCATGCTTCAACCCTTGAAAGCAGTTGTGAAATCGTAGGTTACAGTGAGTAGACAAGAACAGACAGTGAAACATAATGTTGAGAGGGGTCAACTTTGTATTAGCAAACTGTCCCCAGTGCCTGAATAGCACTTACTTTTGCTGATATACAAGATCTTTCCAAAGCCTGTTAATTAAGGAATATCTAAATGGTATACTTTCAATTTATAACAACTGATGCAGAGAGGTGAGAAAGCACCCCTGTTGTGTTAATTTTCCCCATGAATGAAACCTTGTTTCTATGTTAAATAATTTGTTAGAATTTGAGTTAAAACTTCTGAGGTTTCATATCACCTTGGACTCAGAAATTGTTGCACAGTGAATAGTTCTAGTCAAACATGCCATCAAAATAACACGGCTTCCTAGCAAAAAACTTTGCATCTGTGAAGCTCTGGTATTGAAGGTAATGGTTTGAGAGGATGCAATTTTAAAACATGGAAATATTATGTAAAATCAATAGATGTACAGGGTACGATTTATTTTTCTGATATTTCAGGTTGGTTCTTTTATTCTGTCAGCAGCAGGTGTTAAATTCTACTAACCAGTGAAAAATAGAAATAAATATTTAATTTACTGTATCTATCAATTATATAAAATTGGCTTATGAAATATTAAAGTATCTTTTAAGAGGTTGCAAGTAGGAAAACTACTTAGAAAATCCTCTCCCTTAACAGAAACTTAATATAGACATGGAAATAAACTAAGCATGATTTTAGGGTTGTAGGTCCTGGAATTTTTTTGCTGTTTTTTGAGGTACCAAGGCCCAGTGATCGTGCCTGTCTAATTTGAGGGTATATGCTCATGGCAGCAGCATAGCAGCAGTGTGAATTTAGACTTTTAAAGAGAAAGATATTGAATGGAAAAATATACTAGGAATATGTGATCTTGAACATAATTAGGGTATTAAAAAAACCTATGGCCAGTCATTTCAATACACCCATTAAATCATAAGGAACAGGAATACAGTGGAAAACAAAGCAGAACAAGAGATGAACACAAATGTAAGTAAAATACATAGTGAGACTTAAAAGTGGGACAAAAATTAGTCATGTGAAATGAAGTTTTCCATAAGGATATAGATTGTTTTCTTACCTGGAATGTTAAAACTGTATGTTAAAACACACTGAGATGAATATAAAGACATCCACTAACTTTTAACAAATAATGCCCTACTGGTGCTGACACTGTATTCTGAAGTGTTACATTGTGAAGTGCAGGGAAACGGGCTGAATACCCAAGCTGACTGCACGATGCTACAAACATTCCTCACTGAGCTAAACAGGACTGTTCTAGTGCAAATGCATTTGTGCTCCTGTTGAATATTGCTCCTTCCTTATAAATGCAAGGGTTTAACCAGAATTCAAAAAGTCTTCTTAATAGACTTTGTCAGCTTATATAAGTGATTTTCTCAAAGGAAAAGGTTTCTACCAGTATATGAACACAGGATATAGCAGTATTCTTCAGTAATGTGCTCATTTCAGCGGTGTTTGGAAAGAGATTTTTCCAGCTTGTCTCTGTGGTTTCTTGCAGTGTTTTTGTTGAATTGCACAAGAGACTTGAACTTTCTTGCTAGGTACCTGGGTTACTTGGAGCTTGTCGCCCAGCCGTTCTGTGTTCCTCTGAGTCATGTTGCCACAGCTCAAATTTTGTTGGGGAGATGTTGAAAGGAACAGAAGATATGCCTTTCTTTGACACTACATTTTGGAATTTCATCCCCTGGGAAACATTCCTGATTAATTTGTTTGATATTTTTTAAAATTATTTTTCTGAAATGGTAGTTTTTAAATTCAGTATCTTTCAGATAAGACAGCTTCTGGTTTCTGAGTATGCTTACTTTATAGTTACTAGAGACAATAGCTTTCCCAGAGCTGTCTGTAACAGTCCTGCTTTTGAGAGATTTTTTCAAAGACAAAGTTGACAGCAAAGTCCATAGTCTTCGTGGCGAGTCAACAGGGATCTGACGTCTGATTGTCGTTTGTACCTTTGATGTTTCTTCCCCGCTAGCACTTGGGCTATAAAGTGATTTCCCCGCAGTGTACAGCTGCAGCTGATTTCTCAAGTTGAGTTCTCCCAAAATCTGAGGTGTAGAAAAGATTCCTCCTTGGTGATGCCAGGACTTCATCTTAAGTAAAGTGTCTTTTTTCCAGCACCTTTGCAGTTATGTTGCAAATCCAGTGCCCAATTTTCCAGCCTATCCAAAACATCACAAGGGTGAAGTCTTGTAGTTTATCAAGAAGATCTGCTAATTCATCTCTAATGGACCAAAAACGGGAGCAGGTGATGATGTTTCATATTCCATGCACTACATTAAACTTTAATTATGGAATACAAAATCATGAATCATACATCTTCAAAATCAGGTGTTGTGTTTGCAGCTGCTCTGGATGGTAGCAGATTCAGCTTCTCAGCAGTTTGCTTGGCTGACAGTTGCAGCATGGTTGCAGCTTCGAGGCAGACTCTGGAACTTCAGCTGGATGGGCCCTGTGCTATTGTAATGATGCTGTTTCCAGTGATTTCCAGTGCCTGGGCTGGAATTACAGCTCACTTAACTTTAAACTAACTGTCTCCAGAGTGCACTGCAGAAATGCTGGTTTGTTGCTTAGAGGTAAAACAAAAAAATCCTAGTAAAATAAACAGAGCTACTCCAAGCTTTTGAAAAACTTGGTGAGGTCATTTGCAGGAACTTGTTTGTTAAAAACTGAAGCCAGGAAAGAAACATAGGAAAAAAGTAGTATTTTTCTGCTGAAATGTTGAAGAGATTAAGCAAAAACAAAAGTGTTAAGCCTAGGGAGAAGCTTTTAGATTTGAAGTGTTCCTGTGCCTTTTTTACTGTCCTAAGAACACAATTTTGGAGTGAAACACAGGAACATGCAGAGAACTTTGTCATCTATGTATGAAAGTGTTGCAAATGAGAACAAATAATTAGTAATTATTAATTACTAATTAAATTAGTAACACCACTGCTCCTTCCTGTCTAATGTCTTGTTTGTGAAAGAAGCAGGAGAGATCTGAGGTTGTTTGAGGGAAGTTTTTAAATGGTGGAAGGCAAAGGGAAGGTAAGAAAAGAATCTGTTCCCATCAGAAGGCAACTAATACGCCATTTGATGTATCAGTGATGCATTCTGTGTTATTCATGGCTGTGACACCGGTATGGCTTGTAGGTTTTCTAAGTTTCCGTTTGCTAAATTAGGTGGGACATTACATAAAGAATAAAGCAGTCAGTGAAACACAGAAAGATTTAGATCATCATGATCATACAAAGCTTGCAGACTCCTTTCCACAAACTGTGGATAGCTACAGCACTGATTTTTATGTTAATTTACTAGTGAATAATTTAAAAAGACCTGTTTATTTTTTAATAAAAAGGAAAGAGATAAATTGGCTGAGTGTTCCTAATGTTACTTACAGCTGCCATTGAGCAGATGTTAGAGATTCTTAGTAGTATGCTAGACCAAAATAAGTTTAATGAATAAACAAACAATTTCTTTTTACTACCACCTCTTTCAGGCTGATTCTCTCCCAAAATCACAATAAATGGCTTTTTAAAGTATTCTCATAAATAATTACCTTTCTTGTGGCACTTTTTTCTAGGCACTTGGATTTTAATTACAATGATGAACTGTTTTAATAAGTTGTTAAATAATTTTCTTTTTTTAGGGCTTGAATCCGTTTTCCATTTCTCATTGACTTCATTGGTTCCTGGGATTTTAATCCTTTTAATTCCTGCTAATTCACTTGATATTGCACTTTCACTCCCCTTTATAAATTCACATTGCAAAGGTAAACAACATGCCAGCAGCATCTTTTTCTTTTGAACTCCACGCACGTACACCCACCTTAGCTTGCTGGTTATCAATGGTCTCCTGTTACTAGCAACCATTTTGTTTAACTCAGTCATTTTGATCACAGTAAGTATGAAAAGATAGGTAATTAAATGGAGACAATGTGGTTTTGCTTGGGGCTAATGTCTGGGGGCCTTAAAGCACTCTATGGAAGATGTGTAGCAAAGTGAATATGGGGCTTAGTTGATAGATAAGGAATATACTCCACTTCAGAACACTGTTTTCCTGTGTAAATACTCATTAGATACCTTTCTATGTGATTTGACGTAGAGAAATACTGATTGCCTAATTCCTCATAACTTTTTGCTATTTATGTCAGGAGCTCAGGATTACAGAAGGAAAGGTACAGACAGGGTAGTTGTGCTTCCTGGTGTGGTGGTGACACTGTCACTGCCATTGCAGTTTGGCAAGTGCCAGCTCAGTGTGACATAGGTAATGTTTTGCTTAACCACCCCTATTTCTGAACATGTAAGTGTGGATGAAAAAGGCATTGATACCAGACTGAGGCTCTGAAATATTGGTACAAATTTTACACAGATGATTTCTTTTCTGTAAGAAAGATATAAAATGTACTGTCTCAATGAGTAGTGACATTCAAAAACTTGCCACTAAATACCTATGAGGATATATATACGTCTAAAAAATAAATGTATACAAATATATTGATACTCAATTTATTTAGTTTACAGTATTTAGTGAAAAGATTATAATGCTAAAGTTCAAAATGATAATATATATTTAGTGTATGTTTTAAAAAATATAAAACCTATATATAAAGTTTAGGTTTGAAGGTTGAAATACCGTCTTCATTTTGCTAGTAGACTAATGAAATGAACATTTCTCAGTTTCAAAAAGTTTTTAACCAAACCCCACAGTTATTTAATCAGATTGTTGGTACTTTTGGTTTGAGATGCTCACCATGATTGCAGTCTGTGATAAGATCAGCACACAGGCTGTTGACAAATGGAGGTGCAGAACAATGCCCTGGCATATTAAATACCTTTTTAAGAGTTGCTGCCTATTTCTGATGGTGTCTAAGAATCTTTTTGATTTCCTTCATTTTTTAAAGTAGTACTCAGCAGATTGTTATGCCGGAAAAGTCTGACTGAATTTATCAGCAACACACCTTCATAAAGCATCCCTTTGAAATAAAATTGTTAGTTTGTGTTAGTTTGCCATGTAAGCATTGTTAATAATGCAGTGGGAAGAAAAAAAATTTCTTAAAAAAACTAGAAGTGTGTCTTTCCCTGCCCCCCAACAGAGAGGTGCCTCCTGCTTGGAGTGTGGCTACACAGTCAGGGATTTTGGTTGGTTTTTTATTGAAGGGAACTGGCGAGCTTTTTCCACTGTACTATGCTGTTTATGTGTAGGTAAGACCTTCCGAAGTCTTATCCCTTATTTTATCCCTTTAGATATTTGTTGCATCAGGAGTGCACCTGTACCCACAAGTCTATGGTAGACTCTGCATGTTTGCAACTTGTTTGTATTCTGGGCTTTTGAAGATCATAAAAAATGAGTTAAAAGTGCCTAACATTCTCCTATCCATCTCATGATTACTGGAAGTGGAATATTCACCCCTCTGTATGCAAGCCCTCAAGTAATCTATTCTACCTGATTTGTAAAAGCCAGGTGGAAACAAACACAGCATGGATGAGTCTGGGGAGATCTGGCACCTTTTATTTTTTGGGTTTTGGGCAAAGCCAAAAGTCAGAACACTGACAGTTCCAAGTGCTCAAGGAAAATGCCTTCAGTACTGGAAATCCTCCTAGTGCTGAAGCCTCCACCTTTGCCAGCTGCTTTTTATTGTGGGGAACAGTGTGGAAGAGGGACTGATGCTGGCCGTTTGTCCTCTGCATTACAAAGAGGCTGGATGCTGGACAGATTCAGACTGTGGCATTAAGACGTGACTTTTCTTGAAATCTTGAAAATCAATCCTGCCTTTCTCTGGGTTAGAGTAGGAACAGAATCTTAAACTGCTTTTAACATGAGGTGTTGAAAAACACTCAAAATGACATTGAAGTGTCATGATTTTGGCTGTATTATGTATGGTGGGTTTTTTTAAATCTTTAAAATTCATAGCACTTTCTTGATAAAGTAGATGGATTTTCTGCTTGCTTTATTCAGTGCAGAATATTTCCAAATTGATTTTAAGCAGCTATTTCTTCAATTTGAGTAATTTTGTTACAACCTAATACACAATGCGTAAGCATACCTGAGTTTTAATGTTAACATATTTCTTTCAAAGTTGTTATCAACATTCAAAAGCACAAAGCTAAATGTGGTTGCTAAAACATGGTATGCAATATGCCATGTAGTTCTGTGATTCTAAGTTGTCATGCATATTTATTATTTTCTTCCAAATTGCAATGCTATTACTGGTAGATATATCAGCTTTTTAGACTCAGTCTGTAATATGTCATGTACTGGACAACATTTTGAGAGGCTGAGATATATTGATCCAAAACCGAGAATGCCAAGAGGGAAAAAGCCTGATCTAGACCAGTGCTGTTTTAATTATATCGTAGTTTGAGATAGTTTATCATTGTTTAGATTAGTTTAAGTGTAACAAGTGATGCAATGCATTTTCGTGTTTGGAAAGGAAACTTAAAGGGTGAGATTTTCAAATCAAGTCCAGTTTCTGCCACAGCATTTTGCTTTTCCATCCAACCCAGCAGTCAGACATGGCTTAGCACTGAGAACCTGATCTCCTGCATCTTAATCTGAGAGCCATAAAGAAGCAACAACCTCTTTTAGCAGCAACCTGTGTGTTACTGGTAAAGCAGTGAGAATGAATGTCATGATTCCTTCTCAAACACCCAGCACGCCTTTAGCTACTGTATGTGGAACACTTGACACTCTGCCAAAGCATGGGAAGTCACCTTCCCCTCTTAGCCACTGGCCATATCCATACCCTTGCACAGAGACAATGTGTTATTTTATGACCTGTAGCTTTTGTAATGTAAATGGTGACTTCTGGATGTTAGGGCAATCTGCAGAATTCAGCCATCACTATATTTGCAGCAGAATGAGAACAAGGTGTTGAAAGATGTGACTGCCTTTTTTGTAGGTGGTTGCTGTGTAATTGTGGAGATGATGGTGATGGTGGCAATGAGAGGGAGCATGTCTGCTGCTCTGTGCCTCCATGCATACTGCAGAGCACTTCCTCTGGTGTTGAGGCAAGTCCAGCATCTACTCTTACCACTAGCACACTCTCCATGCTTTTTTTCACTTTTTTGTGGTTCTTCTGCTCCTGCCTTATTCTTCAGGTGTTTTGGTGGTTGATGGAACAGCCACATCTTAAAGCTAATGGCGACCAACAGGCTTGTATCTCCACATACCACTTCTGCTACTCCTCTGACCCTGTTCACTCCTCTCTCCACTGGATAAAATGTGCCATGGCTGCCTGTTTATTTTATCATCACTGTGTGCCTGAGGAGGCCATTGGTTTGGGAATCTGGGGCCAGAGTTGTGCCACCAGCGCTGCCTCCTGCCCTCGGTGCACTGTGCTGTGTTCTCAAGCTCAGCCTGTGCTAAAGTAGAGATGAGATTTGTACTGATGTCTCTTGTCTTTTATGTCTTGCTCAAAATCAGGAGTATGCCAAAAAGTAGCCCACAGAATAGACAGTAAAGAAAACAGTATTGCAAGGGAATAAGCTGAAAGAATGGTGTGTTTTTTCTCAGGGATCATAGCAAGGTTAGTCTTAGGTGTTGGGATGCATTGTTTTATTGCTTCTTCCTGCTTTTGGCTCATCATGTATCATTAGGCAAACTCCAGTATTGCCATCTGCAAAAAAGAAAGAAGGTTAATATAGGTCATACACTGTTAAGCTCTTGAGTGTAGTAACATGGTACACCATTTTAAAGAAATGAGATTGTGGTAAAGAAACATGAAACTTATCAAGCAGATAACAATACAGGAATTCCTTAAACTTCTTTTTGTCCCACTAGTCACTCTTGGGAGGATATACTTCTGCTTTCCTTTTGGAGAGGAAGAGGAATGGCTGTTCCAGCAGCACATAAGTGCCTGAACTGCTCCTGCACCCTGGCATCCCCCAACACTGCTTCTGCATGGCAAAATGGGAAGGTGACTTAGGACCATGTTTTCTTCTGCGCTTTAGTGTGGCCCAAAGCCAAGTGCCACCATTGACAGAGATTCCAGCTGTGGTCTTTGGACCTGGAGCATATGTCAATTAGTTCTCTTCTCTTTCTCTGTACCACATAGGGATTAGATTGGAAGAAATGCTCTAAAAATAGCAAGTGCCTATGCTATGTAACTGAGCAACAGAAGGTGGTATGGCTCTTCCTGTTGAACCTTCTAAAGAAACACATTTTAAATGAACACACAAGAAACTAATACTAATTAAGTAATAGTACTCTATGGAGACCTGTGGTAGACACTATAATAGTGCATTAACAAGCTATGCATAATTCAGTGATGCTGAATTCTTTCAGACATCATCCACAGGGAATTTTGCATAAGGATGGACTTAATAATTTGTCCCTTTGTGTGCATGCGTAACTGTTCCTAAGGGCATCGTTTGGCCTGCAGGACCCCTCTTACCAGAGGTGCTGTACAGGAAAGGAAACATTCAGTCTGAGTCTTGAAAATGAAGCTGAGATGATACAATGGGTATTTAGAAAGGTTGTCTTATGTGTAAACAGACATTAAATGCAGAGCCCTATGATGGATTATTTTTTTTCCCCTTCCGTACAGGCACTTTTTAAAAAGAATTGCAAAAAATGAATAGTTCACAACAGACCAAGTTCTAAACTAGCATTTTTCAGAATGGTAGCTGAGATACAGGCATGTGAAAACATGCATAAGCAGCTAACCACGTGGTCTGGCAGTGTAGCCTCGTGTGACAGAGCTAAACCTGCTTGGTGAGCTACTTCTAAAGGGAGTTGCCACTGCTTTGTATACTCTTCTCCTCAATGGCAAAGTTAAGCTAACAGGGAATGTATTCTATATTGCCACTGGAGTAGGGTAAGGACATGTAAGTGGGCAATTACGATGACTCAACTGTCAAGAATTAGCTACTACATTGGCCTTTTATATCTTGCCCTACTTCTTATTTTCAGAGCGTTGATAACCCTAGTCAGGCTAATTTTGTGTGAATCTGAAGACCCTTAGTTTAGGTACTCATAAAATAGAAAGATGACTTGCTAATAGGGCTTTATGTGCACTTGATTCTGTACTATTTTATCATTGCTACCTTGTCAGCAGAAACAGATGGTGATTTTGCAGGTCCTCTCAGCAGCTTGCTTCTTTTTGCCATCAGTCCTAGAAGTCTTGGAAGGGTATGCGTTTGCCCTATGTCACTGTATATTGTTATATCTGAGTTGCAGCAACCAAGATGTATTTGTGCTCATTGCAAATACTTACAAAGTAGCATGGCATAAGTGTCCCTCTGCAAGAATCTATGTCTAAACTATTGTTTAAAACTGCCAGACAGATCTTTGTTCTTTATTAAGACTAAGGAAACAACACAAATTCTGTAGTTATCAGGAAATAATCATTCCCCAAGGGCATTTGGAGCACTTCACAACCAAAAGATTGTGATTACTCCACGATTGCTCTACTGCTTATTATTCCTTATTGCTTAATTATGGAATCAGAGCATGTTTCCTGGATGTCATCTACATAAGATTCTCCACTTCTCATGCTCTGCTTCAGTGTTACGTGGACTGGAAAGCTTTGTAGCTTTTTGAGATGATGTAGAGGAGAGCAATAGGGCAGTCCATTTAGGAAAGCTCTTCTGACCTTTGGGAGACCAGGGCATTCAATCCACGCCCTGTCAAATGCTTGCTAAGAGACCTCAGCTTCTGTCTATCTCAGCTCTACACCTTTGTTACGGTGCTACTGTAAATGAGGCTGTGTATCTAGACTATAATATAATGGACTTTGTCCTGATCTCTAGATGTGGCCCCAGGCAACATGGTATGAAGACCCTGATTTTCTTTTTAGTGTCTGCACATTCAGCTCGATTACTTTGAGTGGTCTTTGGTGAAGTGCAGTGGCTGAGAGTCCCTGTATGGGGGGTGAGAGTGAAAAGGAGGAGGAGATTTAGTGTCTCAAACCAACCAGGCTGGCAACTGGGTTAACACTGGTTGACAGCCAAAAAGGGGAAGTGGTTGAGTCAGCATCCCTGGAGGTGTTTAAGAGGTGTAGATATAGCACTTAGGGACATGGCTTACTGCTGGACTTGGCAGTGTTAATAGTTAGACTGCATGAACTTCAGGTTTTCTCTAACCTAAATGTCTTTATGGTTTGATGAAAACACTCTGCCTGACTTCATAAGACCTGTGACTGCGGCCCGAGTGGTTTGGCTCCCAGCAGTGCTGAGAACTTAGTTGCCTTTGGCCAGAGTGAGTCTCTCAGACAGAGGCTGCAGCACTGTTCACGTTTCTTAAGGTTCATTCAGATACATCTGGTGAAAGCAAGCCGATGTAGCTGGTGGTTGCCAGGCTGTGGTGCTGTCACATGCCAGTGGGTCACTGGGTTGGCAGCAAGTCCACCTGAAACAGGTGTCATCAACTGATGTTTCAAAAAGGCTTTGATGTCTCCACTCTACTGATTCAAGGGCTCTTACATGACTCGCTGCCTTGAGAGACAATGTACTGTTGTGACTGCACACGGGAAAAGAGTAGAAAGTGTTGTTTGTTTCAATCTCACTGGGCCTAGAAATCTACCCCAAATTAGTAATTCTGTGAAATCTTTGATTTAATGCTTTGTTGAACCACATAACCTTATTCTAAGGAAGTGAAAAGCCATCCAGCATGTATTGTAGCCTGAGCCTTGATTTTTTGGGTGTATACGTTCATAGGAAGATGAGAATATGGGTGATAAAACTCAGGTTTCTAAATCATCACCTAAATTTCCAGATGAAATTCCTGCTGAACTTCACTGCTTAGACTTGTTTTTGAAAACTTGCATGAGACTTGGTGAAACTCCCTTATTATTACAAGGTTGGCATAAAGTCTACTTAATGAGGTACCTTTTATAGCGGTTCTTGATTTTTAAATTCCCCTTTTCATTCCTGAAATCCAAGCATTAATAACACCTTTCATCGTGGTTCTCTCTGCTAATGTCCATCTTCTGTCTTTTGCGAGAGGCTGCATGCAGTCCTGCTAGCAAGCTCTTGTGTCATAAAAAGAATTTGTTTGGGAAATAAAAATGTATTGTTTTCATTGTTAGAGGATGCTACTAAATTGGCTGTATGTTTGTCTAATAATCACATCTAGAGCTGATTATTCTGGTAATAGCCTTAAGATATTATTTAAAAATAAATATATAAATGCACTACTTTTGTACTAATACTAGTTTTTAATCTCTTCTTGTTTCTATGAAGTCTGAATGAGATTTTCAAAATTGAATAATAATTTGATCCGTTAATCTTTTGAAGCTAGTAATTTTATTTTCCCCTCTTTGCAGTCTCTGAGGCTCGCAAATGAATAGAGCTTCATTACTGGAGTCTGCATTTAATAACCATTATCCATTATCTTGTAATTAAGACTCCCTGTAACGAATCATGAGGACAATGCAAAAATACATAGTACATTTCTTTAATGAACTGGAAAATGTTCATCTTGTTCTATTTAGTAATGAGTTGCTGAATAGTCGTTAAATCCACTGGAGAATAGAACTAGATGGATTTTGAAGACTATCTTGAGTTTGTGGTTAATCTATTAGAATTAAAATTTCATCTTCTATTTTTATCAACAGCTGATTAGAAGTCATTCTGTTTGACCAAATTGATTAGAAGACCATATACAAGGGCAGCTGTTGTTTAATGAAAGTTTTTAATGAAACTGTACCATAGAGACTTGTAATTATAAGACTTATAAAAGCTTTGACTTACCTTATAGTAGAAAAAATGAAAAGTATTGCACTGAAGGACTTTGAGTGCTACATTTCGAAAGGGAAATTAAAAATATAATTTGGCAATGTTTAAGTTCTACTTCCACTGTTCCTTGTTTTAATGTGACTATCAGATGTCCGTAGTATCTCTCTGGAAGGGAGTAGCTCTGAAATGTGTAACTCAATTGTCTCTCCTGTGTGCTCTGTTCTTTGCAAAGCTCAATCAACTATTAATTGCCTCTTTTGCACATTGCACGTTCTCTGAAGTCAGAATCTTTTTCACAAATGACTTGCTTCTCTTTAGAATGAGAATTGTCACAGGAGGGTGCAATTTAATCATGAGCAGGCTGAGGTGGTGCCTCGTCAGGAAGCCTACAGAGAAAACTGTGGTCTTACAAAACCCAAAGCTGGTGATGCAATTCGATTATGTTTAAATCACAGGACACAGAAACATGCCTGGCTTTGCCTTAACTTCCCATCAGGCTGAGACCCAGCTGTGTGCCAGTCAGCTGTGTCCTCAGGAAGATGGCTCTCTGGAGTGTGCTGCAGCACACCGTCAGAATGTAGCCTAGGCAACTCTTTAGTGGGAGCCAGTAGTGAAAATTCCCTTCCTTACTCTAGGGGATGTTGTAGATACATCATCATTCACATAAGAGACAAAATGGACCCTAAGCCAAATTTGAAGTGGAAGCAGATGCAGTTCCAATTGACTTAAGTGGGTGATGCACTACTACACGATGTTTGAATTATCCCTCTTCTTCTCCCAATTACTTTTGATAATTAATGATCCCACAGTACACCTTTTCTAAGAAGTAGGTTCCTAGGGATGAAGTGCGTCCTAATGAAATGAGAGAAGTTTTATCATTGTATTCTGTCAGTGCAGGATCATACACTGCGAGGCACATTTTTTTGGTAGTTCCTTTGCTTTTTGTTTTACTGTGCTGCAGGATTCATTTTAAACCAAGGCAGAGCAGCAAGAACACACAAGAATGTTACACAAGTATTAACACAGGCAGTGGAGAATATTGTTCACAAGTGAGAAAGCAGAAGAAAGTAAGCCAAGGTTAAGTCTTGTTCTTCAAATAAAACAGATGTTTTGACCTTGTTGCTTCATTATATCAGGCCATGGCTAAGTAGATGCAATGTTAAATTAAAAACAAAAAAAAACTGATGAAAATGATTTCTATTCAGAAAGATCCTTGTGGAAATACTAAAATGTTGATTTATATGAAGAATTTTTTCTGAGGAAATAATTTCCCTTGTCCTGGTTAGTCAGACACATTCCTATTAAAGTATAGGTACACATATATTGAGTGTCTGGACAGGAACAAATGTTGGACTGTCCTAAGAGATTGTTGGTTTGATAGCTAGAGCAAGTAATTAGGAGCTGGGATGTTCATTTCGCCTCTGGATGTCTGACTTACTCTGAAACCATGTGGGTACATCCTCCTCCTCTTCCTTGACCAGAGCTAGGTTAGCACTGACACCACAGGGGGTGTACGTGTAAAGGAATGCTTCATAATGGCAGGAGGACATCTTTGAAGGGTGTGAGCTCTCGATGTGCAGAGTGACTCTTGTTCTAAAGCTACTGTAAAGCTTTTTGCTTCCTTTTAGGTTCTGATTTTATAAAGACGTCTACAGGTAAGGAGGTGGAAAATGCGACCTTTCCAGTTGGAATAGTCATGATGAGAGCCATTAAAGAGTACTACTGGCAAACTGGCAACAAGGTAATTCTCACTACCTTTATATAAATTAACTACACAGGCTCACTCAGAAAGAAATAACAATATAATGAGATTTATTTGCTAATATTTGTATACTTTTTTTAAAAAATGCACTTTTGAGTTTTCTCCTTCCAATAACCTACTTCATTCCCTAAAAGGTCATGCAGTCTTAATGCATGCCCTGCAGCATTTGGATTTGAATTTTGGTTTTAAAGGTATTTAGATAGTCATCTCCATTAATAATAGGGCAAACATCAAACTAATAGTGATTGACTAACTCTCATAAACCTCAGCAGAACTGTACAAACTTAGAGCCATTGAGAGTCTGTACAGTGTGCACAACTGTATTTTCTGACTTTGTTCTGGCAACCCAAGAGATGAATTTTGTTCTTTCCTCCCTTGCCAGACAGGCTTTCCAAGGGGACAAGAAGGCAGATCCAGTTGTATCCTGTTGTCTGGAATGGAGGGAAAAAAAGGAGGAACAGGGACTGGAAGAATGTTACGTCCTGCTACTCAGTATTTATCTGTCAGTTCATGGTCAAGTGGTATCAGTAGAGGGAAGAAGGACCAAGGAGCATTCTGCAGACAGTGGGGAACTATCTGTGCATTCATCCTTGTGCCGAAACATTGAGAAAGGAGGAGGTTAAGAGGAGAGCTTAAGCCATCTCTCACCTCTTTTATCCACACTCAAGTGGGGGCTGCCAGTTAGATTGGGTACTGGTGTTCAGCAGTGGGCTTTGTCCTCACTTTCAGATTCAGGGAAGGAAACTATATCTCTAGCTAAGAGGCTCTGTCTATTTCTTGGCCACCCTTCCTTCCCCTCCAGCTTATCCTTCTGTCCCTTCTACAGGTGGCCTTTCATGGTACAATGTCAGGACATGGGATGAGCAGTGGGATAGGGTCTGAGCTATCTTCAGGGCCTGTTGGAGCTTGAGGAACATATTACCAGGTTGGATGTGTGTCCATCTACTCTGTCATCATCTAGATGAGGCCAGCATGAATCCCTGGGATGTCTCCCTTCCCCAGCCTGCATCTCAGCCTGCCACACAACAACTTGAGCAGCTCTGACAGCCTTGTTTCTGTGGGAGCATCGTCACTGCACCCACGAGAGGCAGATCCCTGGGGCTGGGTGACTCACCTCGGCACCAGTGCTGCTTACAGGAGCTGTGTGCCAGAAGTTGGGCTCTGCTGCATTAGCACAGCTTTGTACCTATAATTGGATATAAATGTTGAATTCACCTTTTGCTTTAAAAGGATGCATTCATGGCATAAAATGTGTTATTAAGAATAAGTGCTTATGTCTGTGTGCATGTGTGTGTCAGTGAATTAGATGTAAACTGACTTTGTGTACTTTTATTAACTGAAGACAATATTATCAGTGACAAGAGATTTCTTTAACAAACTAATTTTGCTGCTGTAGGGATGCTTTCTAGCAAGGCGTTGCCTGGGAAAAACAGGTTAATACAGAAATTAAACTTCTTCAAGGAAAGGAGCAAGTTGCAGAGTAACATTTATTGACTGATAAGCCGTGGTGGTGATATGAAAAGTGTGCAATATAATGGGAAATAATCTTTTCCTGTCATTATTGAAGGACATACATAAATTGGTTTTTCTGTTGGGAAAACCCCCAATCCAGAAAAACTTATTACTTTTAATAATGTAAGGTGAAGAGAAAATTCTTGAGGAGATGAACTTATTAAGCAAAATAATGAAATACTGTGAAACAGCAGGAAAGTGGTAGCTGGACTTTGTACTGCTCTTGAATTAAATTCCAACCCCCCCTTCCTTTTTGCGTTTTTATGGCAGTCAGACGTTCTGTTTAGAAAGCTGGTAAATGGAGGAGAGGACAGGCTTGTCTTTGTCAGCTTTTTTTTTTTGCAAAGAAAAGAGCTTTCAGAATTTGCTAAAAGGGGAAGGAGTTCTGAATGATGTTTTTAATTCTCTTCTTAACTTAGTTTTACTTGGGTTTGCCACAGATTATCTCAAAGAGCTGTAATATTTCTAGGAAGAAGTCAAAATTCGAGTTTCATTAGAATTTCTCTTCCTGAGGGAAAACACATTCCAAGTATTTTGATTTATTATCTAGAAGATGCTTTTCCAGTTGCTGTGGTTTAAATTCTTTTTGGAAATGTGGTGTTAACAGATGGATGCATATGTTCAAGCATCTATTTGTCCATCCACAAAACCATAGTCTTTGTGGTTTGGATTTATCAAGCTTTTCCTGCTATTGTTCTTTATAATCTTATTGGAAATATGCTATTATCACAGTGCTTCAGTGTGAGAGAAGGATTTATTCTGTATTTGTTTGTCCTGAAATCACTATATAAAAAAGATTACCAAACACATTTAAAACCAGATACTTTCTGATTCCTCTATTATATCCATAAGGTACAAAGAAATCCTCAAGGCAGTGAGGTTTTAGGAGCTTTTATGCAAAAAGCAAAATGAATTCTTGCAGAAAGTGGAGGTTTATGCAGAGGGAAAAGTAGGAAAAATCGCTGTGTGCTACATACTGTTCAGATTTACTTTTTTAACGCAAAAACACTTTTTCCTAATTCTCCTTGTTTTCCAAGAGTTTAGTTAGCTGCTACAGGCCAACATTTTGACTAATGTAGGTGCCAAAGTTTTTAATGAGGGTTTTGATAGCTGTGTGTCACAAGCTCTGTCTTGGAATGAGATACATTAAAATGGCACACAAAGGGCTGGTTTTAGGGGCATATGCCACGTCACTTCAGTGCTGGCTCTGCACAGCAGGTCCATCATGAGATGCAAGATGTGCTTTACCTCAAAGATAGGCTTTACTTGGCATGTGTGCCTCTATGTACATGGCAGTTCACCTGACCAAATATGGCACATGCCTCACATCAAGTGACTGAAAAGCGTATCCAGCATAGGAGAGATGTTCTGCAGTTCCTGTGAAGCACAAAACTTTTGATTTTTGATAAAGACAGGCCTAATTTAATTCCCATTTGGAAAATTTTAGTGAAAATTCAACCTCTGATAGGTTTGAATGTGCAGCCAGATCATGTGTAACTGTGGTGCCCAGTTACAACCATCTCTCATTGCTGTCCATGAGTCAGCCACCTCACATGCTTTAGTTCAGCATCTTCAGTCTTATGTTATTGCATGTACATTTGTTGTTATATATTTGGGATTAGATTGCAGTGTGGGCAGTAGGTGATTATGCAGATGTCCCAGGTCCTGCCTAAATCCCTTGGCCTAATATATGCAGTAGGCAAAGTAGCCCCATTAGACCTCAAGCCCAGCTCTTGAGAAAGTGCATGGGGGTCAAAAGTATTACTCCCTCAGGATGGAAATGTTTCGTTACGTTTCACAGTGATGGCTGAGGCTTGATAGCTGTCAGTGCTAGTCCAGAGCTTATCCTGTTTGCAGTCGGGTCCTTACCAGGTAGAGCTCTTACATACACCATAGACACTGTGAGATTGCAGGTGAACAAACACTGATTGCTCTTCTAGGGTTGCTGATGAATGAAAATGTGTATTGCACTTTTTTTTTTCCTATATCAAGGTTGGATTTAAACCTGCTGGGGGTATTCGGACAGCAAAAGAAGCTATTACTTGGCTTATGCTGGTGAAGGAGGAACTGGGAGTGGAATGGCTGACACCAGAGCTGTTTCGTCTGGGTGCCAGTAGTTTACTGGGAGACATTGAGCAACATTTGTCAGCTTGACAGCTTTCAAGTGGAGATAAAAAGTCATCTTTCTAGATATGCTGACTTACTGTTTCTGAAGGAATAGAACGTACATCTAATTCATCATTAATGACAGATTCATTTCCAGCCCAGTATTTCTTTAAATGTGGCCTGTCATTACAGACACTGGGACTCTGCTATTCCAGCAGCTGGACTGTCTGGGCAGTGTTTGCAATGCTGTGAGCAAAGAGCCTCAGTTTGTACATAAATGGAGTCTTGCAAAAGCATGGCAGTGCACTGCCCTCCAATCCCAGCTGTTGCCAGTTCAACTGACCCGCAGAATACCTCAGACCCTTTGTGTCACTGTTCCACAACTGTTCACAATATATTTCCATGCTGTGGAGAAAGTTCTATCTCATCTTACATATATGTGACACTGCTGATAGAGAAGTTTTTACATGTTGATTATTTCCTGGGGAAGAAGTTCCCAGTGGGAAGAAGGGTTCTAACTTATCTACCCATGACCCTACCTCACTGACATAGGCTATCAACCCCAAAGGATGCAGCGTAGCTGGGAGCAGTGTAGTGTCATAGGAACTGCCAGAACATTAAGGCTTCTGAACTTCACTCCTGTGTTCACTAAACTCAGGAGATGAGGTGATATTAGCCTTAACCAAGAAAAGAGTTTGAGAATCCTTGAGCTGTTGCTGCTGGGAAAACATGAGATTCAGGGGATTCAGGGGAGGAGAAAAGCACCAGTCTGTTCCCTTTTGCCACCTTTTCTAGAAACTGAAATACTAACAGGTCTTAAGAAATATAGAACATCTGAGAGATGTCAGTTATATTCATGACTGTTGCAAACCCCTGGCTCACTCCTGCAATGAGAATACTATTGACTCACTTCATTGCCAGACTCCCTCTGCCTCACTCTTGATCTAAAATCATGTCCCTTGTTAAGACAAAGCAGCATGAGCTTTCTCATTGCCACTGCCATTACTTAGTCTTAGAACACAGCCAGAGATTGTGTCACACAGTTTGTTCCGATTTCATGAGGGTTGTATCCCTTTACCTCCCAGGGACTGCACAAATGCCCCAGTTGTGAACAAACCTCTAGAAATGTGGAAGATAAAATGTCCCAATCATTGTATTCAATAAAACAAACATACTGAAATCATCCAAGTCAGATGATAAAGCACAGGCTTCTACCTGGCTAATTTTGAAAGCTTGTTAAAAGCAACCAGAGTCTTTGCTTTTTACCTTCTTTTTCCCAAACACAGCAGCAAGAGCCTTAGTTCATGTCCTACAAACAAATATATAAAGGTATATTACTTTATATTTTATGCACACACACACATACAAACAAATATCTATCATCTTCATTTGACATGCCTTTAATTTGTTACTTTCTTGACACTTCCAGTTTTATACTCATATATAATTCCATCATAAATTTTCTTTTTTTCTTGCAGATTTTCTATCATGTGACTGGCTCTTATGCACTTCAGCATGAACTGGCAATGGCTTAGACACAAAATCAACTCAGGATTACTTTTACAAAAGAGGTCTTTAAGCAAACAGCATTCAGAAGTCTTCTGACAACCAAGTGCATATGATGGAATTAAAGGCCTAACTCTCCCTTCTTCATATGTTATAGTATTTTAAAATATGCTCAAGTCTGCTGATTGTACTTGATCCAAAAGCAGAAAAAAGTGGTATTTCTGAAATAGTTAAATAGTTAATACTTACAGATTTGCAAAGTTAATCTTGCAAAGTTCCTCAGACCAGGCTGAAAAGCTTATTAATGGCAACACTGAAATACTATAAAAAAGATTTAGGTGGCCTGGTAACACTTTGCAGTCACAGAATATGAAATATCCGTGGAATGTTTCAGATTGCTAATTAAGAACTACTAATCTTGGAATAGATTTCCATTCACCTCAGACAAAATATTCTGGCACAGATGTGTTGCACTATTAATTGTTATGTTGATTCAGTTTCAAGCATTGTAACTGGAAAGAAGAGTGGAACTTGGCTATTACTTTCTTTTATAAAATGTCTTCTGTATAAAAAAAAAACTTTTTTTTTTTTATTTCCCCCCCCAAACTTGGGCACAGACATCCATATTTAGACCCTTGAATAAAAGTGGCTTGATTTCTAGAACAGCTGAGTATCCACAGTTGCTCCTGAAGTTAATGGGAGCTCTGGGTGATCAGAACAACTGAAAATCAAGCAGTCTCTATATAGGTACCTAACTATGCATTCAGGGGCCTATTTTTAGGCATTTCACTCTTAAAATTTTAGTCTAACTTGCTTAGAAGTTCCCATTCCTGTCTCCTGTCATTTTAAAACACATTCATGCAAATCTTTCCATTTTAATGTAGGGGGGTGTTTGACTGTCAGTTTGCAGGTGTCACTGCTGGCTGAACTTCAACTTTGCCATTCTAAAAACCAATTCTTTAATTTAAAAGGTGATTTGAATTGTGTTGTATGTGGGGTTTAATGCTTTAATGTAAAATAATGTACTTTTCTCAGAGCACATTAAGAATAATACTGAAATCATCAATACTTTTTGAATATCAGACTGAAGCTAGTGGATTCATTATATCAGAACTGCATTCTGCTCACTAACCAGAGTTGTACTAAAAACTTAATTATCTTATCATCGTGACTAGTCTCACTGACTTAAGTAGGTCTCATCATGGGAGTAGGAGGATTTTGCTGTAAATCAGGTTACAAGGTACATTTATTACAACGAGATTTATTATAACAATAATAACTCAGTTATTTATCTGGTTATACCACCTGAATCACTAGTGCACTACAAACTACTTTAGACAGGAAAGCTGATTAGGATAAAAATCAGAGAAACAACATGTACAGAAAGCAAAATCCTATATGCAATGCTCAGTACTAAAAATGGGCCTTAATTTCTCAGGAAGTAGTTCATCTGAGGATCTCAGCCTTTTTTTGCTTTAGGTCTCTACGCGAAAAATGAGGCTGAGCTGTGACTCTATTTTCACGTTTGTTTTCCTGAAAAGTGGCCCTTTTTGCCATGGGTTGTCCTTCTGATTTCACTACCAATTTCTTCAAGGAAAAATCCAGTGCCTGTTTGCATATTGAGAGGAAACTTCTGCTGCTGCGCTTTCAGAAATACAGAGCCTGTTATTTAAAGCCAGCCCCTACCACATGCTCGCCAGGCTCACCCTCTGCCATGCCCTCCCAGCAATCACACACTAGATTTTGCTGCTGTTTAGCTGCAGCTGTATAAATGTCAGTGTGTATTTCCATACTTTCATAACATAAAGTAATGCCAAAGTATTCTTTTTTGTTGGTTGTCTTTTGAGCATTTAGGGTGAAGGTACAAACTGTTTTCGGAGATGACGCAGACCTGAGGAGGGAAGAAATGACGAGCCACTCTGCATGAGGGTTGGAGCAAAATGACCGTTTATTCTGAGGGAGCATGGGCTTTTATAGGGTCAGTTAGGGAAGGTTCTAGAAAGTGGGCGTGGTTAAGGGAGGAGCTTCATAGGTCTGCGACATATAACGGAAAATGGGCTTCACCATATAAGGCAAGGAGTAGGAGGGGCAAAGGAGAGGCCAGCCATATATGGCGCAGGTACACTGCACCACAGGCTGGCCAATAGGATAAAAGGGAAAGGGTGGCCAATCATAGGGTTGTAACTGGGGTAGAACTGGGGTACATTAACCAATAGGAACAAATGAACAATAGAAATGTAATTATAACTACTCTAATACAGAGAACCACTAACTAACTGCAAATTTTAAAACTTTCAACTCTCTCTTCACTTGATGGGCGGGCAGCCTTCAATCCACAATGATGGTTCGGTTTGGATTTTTCCTTCTTCTCTTTACAATCTTTTCTCCACTTCTGATATTCGACTGCCCGTACCCCGACACGGAGATGCTTTAGTTTCTAGGTGAAGGACTCTAGTTCTTTAAGATTAATGGAGGTCCAGCATGTCCACCTCTCTATATAAGATGAGTTATCTCTGAGAACAACCTCATTGTTCCCACAGGAACTGTGTCGATTAATGAACTTGCCAGGAGGGGTTCTGCAGACAGCCCCCCCTTTGTTCTAATGTGCATGTGCTGCTGCTGGTTATTTCACTTTGGAGGTAAAAGGCGCCGTTTGTGGAGGGAGAGGTTCAGCTTCCTGAGAAGTCAAAGATAGCCACTGCCCTTTCCCATAAACATTGCAAACACACTGATGTTAAATACTGTGCAACTCCAAACCAACAAGTGTTGTGGGAGAAGCTGGATTGGAAAGTAATTTTATACATTTTTTTCCATTGAAACCCTAAATTTTTCTTTGGAAAAAAGGAATAAAGTAACACAGTCTGTAAACATATCCAAATAAGGATGATTCTGATTTTGACTTGGGCTTTTTTTGAGGAACAAGTGCAAAGGCTCTGTGTTTCAGAGCAACTGGTTGTCTTTGTTAACTCCTTGGTGACACAGGTTATATTTATATTGCCTGTGTCTGTTCCCTCAACATGACCCAGAGTCTTGTCTCTCACTCTTCCTACAGAAGCTGCTGGTACTAGTCAGGTATTGGTCTGCTGACAGCCCTAAGTGATGTGATGTGTTGAACCTGGGCAAGGCATCCCATCAGGAGCAGTAGGGGATGGGGCTGGAGAGAAGACAACAAGGCACGTCCAGGGGCCCATCCGGGAGACTGTTAGCAACAGCACACATCTGAGATCCATTGCAGAGGCAGGGCTGGAGACCAGCTGAGCTGGAGTGGGGCTCCTGGGCCCCTGCTGTGGTTGGAAGAATGCTGGGCAGAGCCAGAAGCACCACTGGGCTTTTGCCAGTACAGAGGCCATGAGAGACCCAAACACGGGGCATACAGGGACTAACGTGTTCTGAGCCCAGGTCAGAGGCTGGCATGGCAGGATCTGCACCACCACCCACAGGGAGCTGGAACTGCTCACGGTGTGATCTCCTAGGCTTGCTGCTCTTCACCCTGACTGACACTTCCACGGCTCTCCCTTCTGTCTTTCCTGTTTCCTGATGGCTATTTGCTGCTATCTGCGTCCTGTGGTCAGCTGAGATTTATCGAGGCTGCTGCAGCTGATTGTCAGTCCTGCAGACAGCACGTTAAAGGAGGACAGGAGCCTGGCTGGGAACTGTGGAGGGGGTGGAGCTCCATTGCTGCACAGACTTTGGGAAAAGTTCAGATTTAGCACTGTGCTTCAGGCCATTAGAAAAGGAACAGGCAATTATGCACTCACATCTAAATATATTTCAGAGTATAACATATGTTTTGTGCAAGTCAGTCTTGTATACTAATTTATTATTTTTATAACACTTATTCATTTAGGATTTTAAATAGCTTCATTTTGTAGATCACATTACTTTGCAAAGAAGAGAATAAATTCAAGAAGAAAGTCAAGTAGAAACTGCAAATCTAGAATATTCTGCATCAGCTTATTTACAAGAAGAGGGAATTGGGAGTGAGGGTAAGCTTTTTCCCTGGTTTGTAGGAAACAAAGATATTAAATAGTAATTATATGTGAAGTGCACATAGCAGCTGGGACAAGTAATACTTTGATATCTTTATTTCATCAGTCATAAGTTCATTTTTTCATTTCCTTTGTGAAGCAGGGAATATACATTATATACCGTAACACATGCCACTGAGACAGAAAAAACTGATCTACTTTTAATTTTGTTTTGCTCAGTTGGAACTTTGGCTCCCTTTCTCTCTGGGGGTGAAAAACCCCACAAACAATAACAGCAAATTCAAATCTTGGTGATCTTTGCTGAAATTACCAGTGGTGGCAGCTGGATGATATCTATTGTGTGGGGTAGGAGTAGAAGGAGGGAACTGCTTTTAATTAGATATAACCTGGCCAGGAGAGAAAGACACAAAATTGTCCATCTGGTCAGTTCTTATTTAACGGGGCAGTCAAAGAGAGGAGTATTCTTAATCTGCAAAGACACCATCAGTAAAATTACTGATAGACTGTTTTTATTAAAAATCCCAGAAAGCCAGAATTGTGCTAAATTAAAACACTGTAATGTGTAGAGATGATGCTGATCTCCATCTTTGAGTATGATCAAAGCTTTCAGTTTTGGTCTGCATCTTTGAGCATGCAAAGGGCCTGTTCAGCCTCAAGAAGAGATGACTGAGAGTTGATCTCAATGTATGTGAGTATCTGAAGGGAGGATTTGAAGAGGATGAAACCAGGCTTTTCTAAGATTTAAAAATAGGCATCAGAAAGCTTGCAGTCCTTCCACTCCCTAAAACCAAGAATAAGCAAGTGACGAGTGACTATGAGGTCCCAGCCAGCTGTGTTGTTGAAACTTTTCCTCTGTTCTAGGCACTTGACAGATCCTTCCCACTCCATGAGGACCTACAGTAACCACTTATCAGGAGAAAGTTAAATATTCTTTAATGAAATTTAACATTGGTGCAATGAAGACGTACCAACAAGATACTCTAGCCATTCCTAATGAGTCTAGTGACTTTAAGGGGCTCTGTTTTGAACACTGGGGACATCTCATGGATTCCTAATTCTTGGAAATTGCAGAAAATATGGTCTTCTGAAAAAAGCTTTCTTGAGACATAAAAGTTTTAGATCTCTTTAGATCACAGGGAGTGTTTGAAAATACTGTGTTGTAAAAGCATAAATTTAAAATTGCTTCTTTAGCTAAGATGAAAACAAAGGGCTTTTTAAAGAATGTTAACAAACTGAGGAAGCCATACTCGAATTGACAACACATTTTTTCTTCAAGCCTTGCCTTCTGTATGGTGGAATAGAGGAATCACAGAATCACAGACTGGGTCAGGTTGGAAGGGACCACAACCTTCCTGCTCAAGAAGGGTCATCCTAGAGCACATGGCCCAGGATTGCATCCAGGTGGTTCTCGAATTATCTCCAGTGACGGAGATTCCACAACATATCTCGGTAACCTGTCCCAGTGCATCGTCACCCACACAGGAAAGAAGTTCTTCTTCATGTTCAGGTGAATCTTCCTGAGCATCAGTTTCTGCCCATTTTCCCGTGTCCTATTTCTTGGCAGCACTGAGCAGAGCCTGGCTCCCTCCTCTTGGCGCTCTCTTTTCTGATACTGTTGGACATTAACAAGATCCCTTCTCAGTCATCTCTTCTTGTGGCTGAAGAAGCTCTTTGCATGCTCAGCTGGTGGAGATTAACATCATCTCTATTCACTGCAGTGTCCTATAAAACCAAAACCTAAAATGAATTATTTGCCCAGAAAAACGAGGGAATGCTTCATAAGCTGATTTTTTCATTTCAATAATAGCACATGCTCTGGGTTTTTTGTTGTTGTTTGTTTGGTTTGTTTTTGTTTTAAATGAGTTCTCACCTATGTAACAACAAAGAAACCAGCCAGCCAGTTCCCTTCCTACCTCTGGGTCAAACCAGTGGCAAGGCTGGTTTGGTAATCCCATGGGTTAGGGATCTCTACCCCTGCCACAACCTGGAGAGCAAGAGGGTGGGAAGCTTTACCAATGAGCGTAGCAGGTGCCCAAACCAGCCTGTGCTCTCACTGCCTGAGAGGTTGCCCGAGGGCTGGAGGGTGCTAAAACTCTATGTAGTGGTTTCTGGTCCCTTGAGAACTCTTTTTTTTTTTTATATATCCTAATGCTCAGACCTGAGCAACCAGGTTCTTAGGAGAAGCTGAAGAATGCATATGCTGCATGATTTAATTACACGTAAGATGATTAAGGATGTTATCTTCATTTCCAAGGGAAATGAAACATTCAGTCAGCATCATGTCAGAAGTCTGGCTGTAGGCTGGCACGTCTCAGCACTGGCTGCTTTCTGCTGCCTTCAGCAGAGTCTGGGGCTTTCTTCAAAGTACAGGCATCAGCTGACCCAGAGTGTGATTTCTTGCTTATTTAAAGGCATGAATAGAAACAGAGCAAAGAACGACTATCCAAGCTCTGAAGAAGAAATGCTTTGTGTTCTAGTTAGCACATATCTGTCCAATTCCAAAAAAAAGTGAAATCCTTCACCCTGTCTGATAGCAACTGTAACGAGGCCTCTGGGAGGGCGGTGATGGGAAGATGTAGATAAAGGAAAAACAGAGGGGTAAAAAGAGAAGTTGTGAGTAGTAAGAGAGATCATCGCTGCTGTTATTGCTTCACAGAAGTGTAATCTTTTGTGATCTCCTTGCAACAGGAGGTAAATAATAAAACACAAGGGAGGGAAAAAATTAAAATAAATGTGTGAGTGCATGTTAAAACAGATGTCAGATTAAAAATAACTGAAAAGGAAATTCTACTGTAGGGGAAAAACTGCTTTTTCCTTCAACATTTTATATTCCACTTTCATTAGGCAAAAAGTGAAAGAGCTGTAAAGGAACAGGGGAACTTCTGTTGTTTCCCTCTGAATGTTAAGAATGCATAATGTGGGCACAGAGGGGTTGTTCGGTGGCACCTGGTGCTGGAGCAATTCTTGGGCTGAAGTCCAGAAGCCACAAGGATGCTAAATAGATGCTGTGTGCACTGAGCCCTGGGACTTGGAGCTTTAAACCTTCAGTACTGCACATTCAGGTGGTTTTGTCCTTGCCATCCTCCTTCCTTTAGTCCCTTCAGGGTTGACAAGTCCTCTAATGTAGAAAAATAAACCCTGTAAGCTGGTAGGATCACATCATCCAGTAATGCCCCTCTAACTATAGATCTAGGCACCAGAGACTTCCTTGTAGTTTCTTCAGCACTTTCAGAGGGTTTGTTTTAGTGTTTGATGACAGCAGAGTGGGGGACATCTACACAAATACATATTTTTCCCCACATGGCAGCCAAACCGCACCCATCCTTGAAGATGGCAAGTACTCACAGAAATACCTGTGCTAATCTGTAAAATAGTGTCATTCTGGGTCTCTTCTACTACATGTCCTTCAAAATGTCTCCTAAAAACTCATGATCTGAAAAGTGACCTGTCCCGCACCTGTTTAAAACTCAAGGAGCTTTAAATAAATACCTCGAAGATGTACCAAGGCTGGACTGGGAACTATTGCGTTTCTTGGAGAACTAGCACGGGTCACTGGGCTTGTTCATCTTAGCTAACGAAATGAGAATAATCTTTACATGATTTCCTTCTTTATTCCCAAGTGTGGAATGCAGTTTTAAATAAAAAAGGCACAGCTCTGTGACTAATGCCTCGGCTTACAGGAAGAGTCAGAAATGACAGATATCTTTGGCTACTCTTACAGTGTGGATGTCCAATGTATTTAAACAACTCGATGGGATCAGGAGTGAGTATATTTCTACAGTGATTGAGAAAAATATCTTTACTTTTCCCCACCATTACCTTGAGCAAATTCCCACAACTCCTATTTTTTTAATACACTTAAGATAAGGAGGAAGCAGCTGAGACAGAAGTAAAAGGTATCCCCAGCAGACTGAAGGAAAAGCTGTTTCACAATATCTTAAACTTTTCTTAAGCTTATCCTGAAAGTGCCAGGTAAGATGCCAATGCAGAGTCCTAGCAAGAACTACTGATGAGCAGGAGCATCTTGGCATTGTGCTGGCTTAGGATTTGCCAGAGGGGAAGGAGCAGCTGTAACCCAAAGCAATTTCACACAGCCAGTCAGGGTGAAATAGGTATGTCAGCAACATAGGAGAGTACGCTGCTTCTTGCATGTATTGTGTTAGACTACAGTCAAATTAGACAGTATTAGCAATGTGTACCATTTTCAGAGAAGATGGCCAGGTACTCATGGCCACTTGCTGGACCACCTGTGCCCACAGACTGTCCTCAGAGACACAGCAGAGAAGCAGAAGTGTCCCCAGTAGAAATGACCTCCCCAGCAAAGGTGGACAGGCAGAGGTCTCGAGGAGTGTGCTCTTTCCTCTAATCAAATTTCACTCAGTGCCCACCCCTGCTTTTCACTAAAAATACTCTCATGACCTTCTGCTCTGAATAAACAAATCTATAACTAAAAGTCACTTCAACAAAAAATTATCTATCCGCTCTTAACTGAGTATGTGTTCCCCAAGCTGCCTCCACCAGTGGAAATTTCTTTGTTAAGTGTTAATTCCATTTCATTTTGCTGATTGTGGCTGCCATTGTCTCCATTAGAGGGCCTCAGAGCAGTGTGTTAGAGTGTTTTAGGATTAGATTTAAACCTCTGTACGTACTTTGGGCCTAATTTCCTGCTGTACAGCTCTCCTGAAGTCAATGGGGTGTAAAACTGGTACAACACACGGAGAGTAAAAAAAAATGTGCTGCACCTCAGAATACATCAGTGCTTTGGGTTTTGCTGACGAGATTAAGAAACGCTGAGACGCTAAGACAGAATTTTAAATACACGTGTGACAGGTGAGGCAGATGAGTAAGTTAATTGCTGCTTGTGTGTTTGAACACAGCATAATTGGTCAATAGGGTATGTTTCCAGAGAAGAGTAATGAAGTGCATGAGCAAAGCACAAATAGAGCTTTAAATCCTTCCTTAGAAATTACACTTATTCTAGGCAGAAGTTAAAGTCTCAAACACTTAAAAGAGTCATAAAAGTTTTATTCTCCATTATGCTCCAATTGTGGCGTTGGCGAGCTAATTGCTTGGACTGAAATTTTCTAGGTAGATGTCTTCCTTGACTGAACTTTCTTCTAAAAAAGTGTCAGAAAATAAAGCTGAATAAAAATAGGGAGTGGGCTGGGAATTTTCAGCCCACACCTAGAAACGGGCGATTGAGATCTGTGAAATTCCCACATTTCAGAGCATGAAGTTGTGGCAAGGGGCAGAATGGTCCTGATCCACAGCACCTTCCTTTCATGGTATTGTGCATAGTGCCAGCTGGAGTGTAATTCCATCAGCAGGCAAAAGCTAGACTGGGGGAGAGAAAGACAAAGAAATGGGAATGGGAGGAATGAAAGTGGAAGGAAAGGCATGGGGGAAAATGGCTCAGAAGACCAGAAGCAAGAGCTGGCAGGTGTACAGCAAGAGTGAGGTGGTCCAAGCACGAGTTGTGGTGAACCTGCCCAGAAATGTGGTGCCTCCAGGAAAGGAGGAATACTGGGATCAAAAGCAAATGGTACACAGATGTAATCTCATGTCCATTTTAGGAATGGCTGGAAAAGAGAGACAGACAAATGGACCAGGGAACAACATTGTCACTGAAAGTAGCATTTACAAAGTTTGTGAGATGGTGGCCTGGGCAACTTAAGTCTTTTGTAACTTTGAAATGCTTTGCTCTCCAGACCTCAGCGTTTATTCCTTGTTACCTGTTGTGCATGTTGTAAATTTAATTCGTCTGAGCAATAAACTCACTGAGGCAGGGATTGATTTTTTTTGTTCTGTTTTTACACACCTCTTCCTGAAGTGTGTTGTGGTTCCTGGCCAGTGCCTTTGCACATCATTAATGCAAACAGGCGATGTCATGTTGATGGAGGTAAATGTGAGTGCCAGCAATGGAGGAGAATTGTTTAGTACAAAATACTGGGTTTATATTAGGGGAACCAGGCAAAAAATAAAGGGAAAATCTAGGGTGAGTGCCAACAGGTCTATCTTCAGGTCATTATCTGAGCTTGTTTGGCAGCCCACTGGAGAGGCAGCAGAAGTCCCTCAGCTGGGACTCACCTGAATACAAGACAGCTACATTCAGAAAGCACCTGCTAGCAGGGGGAGGCAGATGAGCTGGATGGTCTAATGGGTCTGTTCCATCGTTAATTTCTCTGATTCTGCACAGCCTTCCCCAAAAGCCGACACAAAGAAGTGTCAAAAGATGGAATACATATTCATGGACATTTCTGGAGCTGCAAACTATGAAAAGAAATCAAGTTACTCTCATCCACAGACTGAAACTGAGAGTACACTCTAATCCAAAAGATACCAGCCCGTAGAGTGGTGTATGAAAATCTTATAAAGCACTGCAACACTCCATAAATAATTTTCAAACAAGAAGCTTTTTGTTTCAGTGGTGGCAATACTAAAAAGGGAGAATGGCAAATAGCCGTCAAAAAGCAGCAGAAACAGCCTGCACTCTGTGCCGATGTTAACTTTAATCACTGCTAGAGTTACACACGGAGTTATCAGTCATTTATTAGAAACTGCAGATGATCATTGCAGAGGTTTAGATTAACGTGGACCAGAGCCTGGTACTTTGCCAATGGGGTGCCGCATGACAGGCAGCCCATGGAATAAACATTCTGGCACATCAGAGCACTATAAATCCTCCAAATGAAAGAAATTAAAAAGCCAGGAGCAATTTTGAAAATGATTTATGATTGGAGGTGCACTTAGGAATGCTTTTATTGCCACGGGAACATTTTTCACATCCTTAAGGTGACAGACCTACTCTGCTTCTCTCTGGATTTTTTGGGTTACCCTGTGGATGCGAGCACCACAGAAGTGTGCTGGGGGTTGGGGGGCATCTGGGCACTTTAACAGCACCCCCCATGTTGTGAGGGTTGGCTTTGCACAGCCCAAGGGTGAGAGCTCTACAAATCCGTTCTGACATTTTAAGTATGAGAAAAGACACCAGTTGTGGGCTGTTTTTTTTCCTTTTACATCTATACCATCACCATGCTCCTAAGTGCACGTATAAACATTTTATAACATGGATTTGGAATAACACTTGAAAAATAAACTTAAGAATAGTTCCCAAGCAGAAGGTATTCTTATCAAAATAGCAGTCTGTTGCAAGTCAGCCCTTTGCTCCATACGTAAAAAGATGCAGCACTATCTGTTAGTGTACTTCTAGTGTAAATATTGCTAAATGTTTCACTAAAATACAATTCTAGCACTGGTATAGATATATTTTCTTAGAAAGTCTTTCAGTATAAACTGAAAGGTGAAAGACTGTGGTTTGCAGGCAGAGTGTTCTCTTGGTTATCTAAGGAACAGCAGTAGTGATGGGTGTGAAAGCCTGGATATCTGGTATATCCAAGATATGGGCATGTGGGTTAATCCTGCCCCAAACCGGTGACACCCCAGGCGATGGACACAAAGCCACCTGCAGCTTTTCTGCTGTCTGGTTTCAGCTTTGGGCTTGCCTTTGGCACTTGGCCTTGTGCCTCTCATTCTTCTGGAGTGTCATTGGGCTGTCCCACTGGGCTGCCCCACTGGGCTGCCATGCACATGTACCCAGCTGGTTTGGATACTCTGGATTAGCAAGCCTGTCTGATCATTACTGATTCTGACCATAGCTGGGACAAAATTTCAAAAAATGTAGTCTGCAAGGGTGGTGGTTTCAGTTAAAGGCTTACACACCTCCCAGGGTTGCCTGTCTTCTTTAGGTGACTGTGGATACCTGCATCAAACTAAAAACATTTCCTCCACCTGTTCCAACAGCTGACTCCTTAGAAAGGGTTAATTTTGCATCTGTCTGTTGATCTTTTTGATGTTCCCGTCCTGGGGCAGTGCAGCAAAACTACTTTTATAACTTGGTTGGAGGTCGGCTCTTCAAAGCCATCAGCTCAGGAGCTGTCTTATAAAGCTCTGTGTGTGTTTGCTGAGCGTGACTTATCCTTTGCTGGGTGTTAAACTCCTGCAAGGTTCTTTCACCCTTTTTGGGGGAGCCACTCACATCCCCACCCCATCAAGGCTAGGCAGTGCCTCCTCCTCCATGGACCCTGTGAGTGGACTGACAGTACAGGGCCAAATGCATGGAAACCTGCACCACATATGCAACGTTGTGGGGTCACTCACATGGAGTGGTGAAAGGATATGGGGTGAAAACCTTTGGGGATTACTTCTGGAAGGCCTTTCTTGAATTTGGAAGTGTTTATTTACATTTTGTAAGCATCTCGTATTGTGGTTTATCTGTTGCACTGCTGATATTGACCCTGGATTTATAATTCACTGATTGCCTGTTAATTACATGCCATTAATAAATCAATAACCTGCTTTGATCCTGATTTGCTCTAAAATATACAAATTGAACAGCTTTCCGCTGCAACAACACAAATCTTTCTCTGTCCATTTTTCAGAAGTAAACTAATGAAATTGTAAAGCAACTCCCCTCTGCCACCTGCCCAAGTCAGTTATCTCTGTGTACCTATCATACCTCATCCACTGTGCTGAACCAAAGGGACAAAATGGGGAAAAAATAAAAGCTGAACACTAAGGGAGAAGCCTCCCATGGCTCTGGAAATGGAAGGTCCAGCTAAGAGGTTCCCAGGGTAGCAATAATTCTTGGTCAGAAAGAGGATCAACAAGCTCCTGGAAAACAGGGAGAGTACTGTAAGTTGTACAAATTGTGCCAAGGGAAACTGGAGGCACTGGAATTGTCTCAAATCGAATGAGCACAAAGGAGGCTTTTAAGCCATTCAGTATCACTCCTTTCAAAGCCTGAGCTGAGGCACTGCAGGCTTGTATCTTCTCTGCCTCTGTACAGACCAGGTATTAGTTTGCTCTTTGTATCCAGTCCAGCCTTGATCTCTCTTCCCGTTTTATTGACAAGGCTGCTGAGCAGTGGCTGCTAGGACAGTAATAGGCACCTGTGGGTACCTATTTAATAAGAAATAACTTGGGGGAAATTCTCTGTCTGCATAGTAGGTTAATGTTCCTCCTTTTTTTCTAATTTGGATTTGATTTAGAAATGCTAAGCCCTCATTTTTACAAGGGAGATGCTGCTAGAAATGCAAGATGCAACAAAAAGTGATTTAATCCTTGTGCTGCATTTAAAGCAAGAATAGGAGTAGACGCAGTGAAGACATTTTAGCATGTGTCAGCTCCATAACAAGTTCTCCATCCTAAGCAGAAGGGCATGTCTGAAACGGTGGCCCGGGAGCCAGCCATGCTCCTCAAAGAACTGAGGCACTGTGATCCCGCCCTACATGCTATAGTTTTGCATTAGGATCTGAACTGCTCGTGTACGAAGTGTCTGTGGTTTTGTCAGAGGGTCTGCCTGTCCCCCACCCCATGAAATCCACATAAAACCTCCCAGTGGACAGACAGATTTCCATTCTGGGAGAGAGATCTCACTGCGCAGTCTGTGAGGATGTGCCTTGTCTCGCGGGGCCCTTTCCTCCCTCTCTCTCTCTCACACAGCCCATCAACACTCCAGCATGAAAATGGGATGCCATCAGGCGCAGTTATTAATACACAATAGAAGTGCCATGTGTGATTGTCTGCGAATGCTCCAGTGTTTTGTGTAACGTAGTTTTAGAGATTTCATTGTAAAGTCATTTTAAACTCTGAACTAATGGGTAGTTTGGCAACAGCTTCTAAGTATGAAATCATTATTAATTCCTTCAGTACCATAATAACATTGATTTAGATGAACTCTTATAACATAGAAATTGTATAGTATTTAGCTGTAATTAACGTCCCCTAATTAGGAAGTCTTGCCAAGTAGTTTTCTCTGCTGGCTCTGTTGTACTTAAGTGCAGCTGGATGAAAATTAACCACAAAGGGAACAGCTTGTGTTTTATGTGAAGTTTGCCTTTGATTGATTAAAAAACTATTCCTTGGTACTTTATTTTATTACCAAAGAGAGTGCACTGGATTATCAGTGTTACAAAAAGTCACAAAGTCCACATGCTGTAAACTACACACATATTTGTATAGTGTTTAAGCCCAATGACTTATCTGCACTTTCAGAAAATTCACATATTTATTTTGTCTCAATACCACAAGTTACCATAATAAAAGTGAATTGATTTTAATGTGGCTGCCATTAATAAATTCTGTAGAAATGTAAGCAGAATTAGCACAATTTAATGTCCACTCAGAGGAAAGAGTCATACACTGCAAGATGAGAGGCATTTGTTGATGTGAAAAATGCTGACATTTTTGGAAATTCAAATTATAAATGAAATACTGCTGTCAGTTTACCGTGCAACTTCGTAGCATATGGTGCTTCTGCTGGTGGGTGTTATTTCAAAGTTTGCAAATCACACTATGAGAGTGTCCCTCTGGTAAGCTTTTGCAATGCTTAGCAACTGTGAATCAAAAGTGACAGTACAGAGGAAGAGGGACTAGAAAAAAAATTCTCTTTCTCTAAGTCAGTAGAACAAAGTACACAATAAGTTAATACATATTTACAGGGGAAAAAAGGAGGCCAACCTACTAAAGCTAAAGGGGACCAGAGCCTCCATTCTTGCAGAATAATGCCAAAAGTCTTCTAAATTGTTAAATTAAAAATATGGTTTATCTCTCCAAGTCTCTCTGACTTTCCTATGACAAGACAATTAGAACAACTGGCAGATGCAACATATTCACTTTCAGAATTAGGAAAGTTGCTGTAAGACATAATGCAATCCCCTCAGAAGGTCCAGATGTTTCTTTTACCCATCTCTGAAGAAAGTTCCTACAACCACAAAATAGCATTTGCTGTTTGAAAAGCATTGTCCACATGAGGCTGGCAGCACAGAGGAAAAAAGCCGGAAAAAAAATCTCCTTCTGTAGCAGCCCAACAGTGTGGTATTCCAACTAGTCTTATGAAAAGCATTCACTGATAAGGTATATCTAAATAAGTAAGATATGAAGACATCCTGCGCCACAGTTTTCAAGAATCTGCTACCTAGCGACCCTTTTAATGTGCATGTACACTATCAAGGAGTGAATATAACACTTGGATTCATTGTGATTTGATCTGACCATAGTTCCTAGTTGTTGTTCTGCTCCAGGTAGTGATTTTTGGTACCAAGATGGAACTGTGGCTGTGCAGTACAGACCTCATCAATTTGCCAATCAAACTGGCTGAGAATAGAAAGTGATGGAACTGTCAGTAGCAGTTCAACCATAAGCAATTCTAAACTAAGCAATTTGGAAATTTAAATAGTTATAATGACCAAGATTCTCTACGTTGGCCCTTAATTACTGGAATGTCAGTTCAGCTGAAAATTGCCTTTCCCAGGTAATGATAATTCTTAGAAAAGTCTTTGCTTATACACCCACCCAGAGCACTCATTAAGTCAAGTTTCTTCCTTTTGTCTGAAAAGCTGTCAATTTTATGTGACATCACCAATCATCTGCCATCTAAAAAATCTCTAGGCTGTCTCGCTGAAGGCAGGTTTATTCTCTCTCAGCTGTAGTTCTCTGCATGGCAGCCGAGCCCACTGCTAAAAGCAATGTTGCACCAAATGAGTGTCATGAGTTGCCCAGTCTTGGCACTGCTAAACAATGAGCCACTCAAATTTAGTTGTTGGCATCTTGGGTGAAAATGGGGTCCGCAAAATAGCAGTTTGTGTTTACTTGGGAAGGGAAATTCCACAGCAATCAGCACTAGAAGAGAAGGTTGACATGCCCTCCATCACATCTGGAAAGGAAGTTGCTGGATTTGCTGCGTCAGAGGGCTCCTCCTGAGATAGACATACAGGATAGAAAGGGTGGAATGAATCAGTGGTGCATGAATACAACCCTGTCTATTCCACATACCATATTTCTTCTATTTCTTTTGCAGCAATCTGCTATTTCCAGCTCAGAATTATCACATTACAACTGTCTGTATTGATCTACATTGGTGGACATCATTACTGGTTTTCTTTTTCAGAGGAAAAGCATGAAAAAGAAGCAAAACCATCTCCACTACCAAAATCTGTATATCAATGATCAGTTGTTACTGTAACCCACAATAGGAATTTTATTAATTTCCTGCAGAAGACCAAAGGCACCCTGCAGTTGTGGGTGCAGAACAGCAATGCTTTGTTTCCCCCTTCCAGTCACACTGGAGCAGTCTTTGCCTTCTGCCTTTATATGAGTAATATGGAATTCCAGGGAAATCAAAGAAAAAGCAGCACAATTGTACCCACTGAAAACATCTGTCACAGACAGACGGAATTCATGTGCTCGTGCATCTGAATTCAGAAGAGTTGGAATCCTGGCAGTGTCGTGTGCCTGAAGGCACCTCTCTGGACACCATGACCAATTTGTGGCATTGTTTTATGTATGGAAAGGGACTCTATTACTGGTTTGAAGAGAGAAGAGGGTTTCCTCCGTACTGCTTTCTTTACTACAACTCCTTCCCTCACTGGCCCTGCACACTGAACGTGTCATTCTGCCACATCTGTAACAGCTGCATAAGGGTTGCAATCAAATTCTTGCAGTCAGAACTCTTTCTTACTAGTTTGGATGCACCTTGCTCACTCTCTCACCCTGCTCCTGATTCTTGTCTTGCACACAATGAAATAGGAGGGGCCTTAGGCACTTTAAAAAAAAAAAAAAAAAAACCAGCCCTCAATAAATCTCCTTAAGGGCCCATTTTAATTCTACTTATGCTCTTGATGTGCAAGTTCTTACCCTGCTATCCCCCTAGAAGCAGTTTTTATTTCTGTCTGTCAGCACTGCCAAAGTGACAAAATCCCCTTTCCCACCCACCATGTAATTGCTCTGTTGATGCCCTTCCCACACATGCCTCTTAGAAAGAAAGCTCTTGCTTTATTTTGTACCGCTGAAGTGAATAGCATCTCTTTCCTCCCTCCCTCCCTCCATGTGGCTTTCAAGTAGTCACACTATCATTAGTTATTTCTATTGTGGAGGAGCTCCCCACCTGAGAAGAGAACATATTCTATGGGAAGTAAAGCAAAGGCCTGATCTGAACAGCTCTCATGTGCCCCCAGTTCCTGGAGCTGAGGAGTTTGGGAGTTGTAAAAAATGCAGAAGCAAGGATTACAAATAAGGGACGTTCAGAGAAAGGGAATAAAATAAGAAAATCAAAAGCTGCTTTTTGCTTATTGCAAGGGCTATGGGATAAAGTAGCTCCCTTTGTTCTGTGCTTGCACACTGCCATGTTGTTAATTTTAGATTATGGCAGGAAAACTATCCATTGTGATTGGATTACTTTTATTTTTCCAGTGCCTCTCACTCTCACTCTTACTCTTCGCCATGTAAACTTCCATTGTTCATAGGAAACAAAAGCAGTTCCTGAATCAGTCTGAAGTTATGTTTTTCTTTGAATTTCATTTGGCTTTATTTATTCATCTATTTTAAAGGTGCAGCACGGATTAATTTCCCCACTTCATGCTAGGTGCTCATTGTATGATTACAAAAGACCACACCACTACTACTAACTAAATCATCAGAAATAATTTCTTCAACTTGCCTAAGGAAACTAACCCCAAACTCTTGTTAAAACTTCAAAATTCACTGAAGCATGGTTAAATAGAAATAAGAAATAGAGTTTCAGAGCCACTCACCTCTAAGGCAAACAATGCTTAATAAATTTTTTCATAATAAAATTTTAAAGTATAATAACATAGCCTCAGATAGAACAAATTTTTGTTTTAGACATGCTAAGGTTTCTACATAGTTTTTCTCCTATGTGGTTTGGCAACCTAAGATTGGTAAATAGCCATAGTTATATCGTTAAATAATAGGAGAGCATGGCTGTAGCATATTTTGCAGTCAGCATCCTATTATATGCAGCTTCACAATTTTACAATGTGACAACTCTCTTTGTGAAAAAAGTCCCTAACAATGGTCTAAATCACACATTTGCTCTTCCTTTGAACACCGGTGGTTGTCAAAACCTGTTGCACTCTAGTAGGGGAGGCTTTTAGACATATTCCAGGGTTGGCTTCATGCAGACAAAATGCATTAAAAGCCACTCAAATAGCACATCTGAACAATCACACAAACCTGCTTATGCCCACTCCATCAGCAAGCAGCCCTGCATACCACACGCAAGGTCAGCTATCCTCCTCCTCTGCTGTGTGGAGCAGTGCCAGGCACAGAAAACATCAGGGCCTGCTAGCAATTCATCTATATTACTTCCCAAGCATGTGTTTAGGATATCAGAGGGGGTGGCATCAAAAACAATGCAAATGCCAAAGTTAGAAAAAAATGGGAAGAATCTCATTTTAGTAAGAGCATAATGGACTAATCTTAGACCTGTCCCTCTGTGGGTGCCCAGACTTCTCTCTGTGCTACTGTTCTACTCAGCTATCCCCCTCCACTCTAGTTACTTCCTCTTCAAGCATCTATTTTTATTAAAACTTACGTTTATTTACAATTAATCAGTTTATTTTAAAAGCAGACAAAATGTATCTGCGAAGAAGCTGTATTAATTATCATTCATTTTCTGGGATAACTCACGGAAACTTGTTCTGGGGGAGAGCCCTATTATGCTACTGATGATGCTTTTCTGATGCTGCTGCCATGCTGGACATTGGCTGTGCCCTTTTGGACTCGGTTTCCACTTCTTTATATTTTTATCCCTGACAGGACCTTCTGTCTCCAGTTCAGGTATTATCAAGTCTTCATAGCTGCACCTGATTTCAACATTTTATAATCAGCTCTAAAATTTTTCATTTAAACCAGAGCAGCATGGATTTGTTAATGGCAACCTGGAAATAACAGCCTTTGTCATAAACCCTACATTAAAATTTTATCTTTATGGAAATATTTACATTTGGGTTTGGATAAACAGAAACCAATTATGCCGTGAGTACAGATCAGTGCTCATGCTGTGAAAATTGAGGGGATGATAAAACCTGAGTGAAGATGGGATGCTGCAGTATGCTCCCAAATGATCTGCAGAGCCCCCCCAAACACACTTATTTATTCCTCAATAGTAATTCCGAAGCTGAGATAAAAACATACTCCTCAAAGTGGTTTTTGACTGGCTCAAAGGTGGTATTTCCATCAGTGATGATTTACAATTCTTAGCAGTCCCAGTGATCCAGCCCTCCTGGGAAATCACACCCCTCCGCTGAGCCCCCCAAAACAGTGGAGTTTGAGAAAAGAGACACAGATGGCTTTGTGAAACTGCATAGCCTTGTTCTTTGAGCAGCCTCTGGTTTCTGCTGACCTTGCCGAAGGAAGAGCCAGATAACATGGACAGTTTCTGCAATGCCAGCCAGAGCCAGCAAAGAGCCCCATGATGATGATGGTTCCTCACCTGGCTTGGACCAGCAGCGAAGCCAGTCCCAGTCCCGGGTGAATCCTGCTGGCCATCCCAGTGCCTGGCCATGGCTGCATCATCCTATCATCCAAACAGCACACTTGGAGCATCCCAAAAGGCTTCTGTGAGTGACATGCAAGGGGAACTGAATGACATTCCCTTTCTGTGAATTGTGCCAGCACTGCAATACCAAGTGTTGTACGGACATGGAAGGTTACTTTTCTACATGTGTTTCAGCAGGGGAGACCTTAATTATAAACACAGACTAAATAAGCTACATGTTAAGAGTTTAAGGTTCATATTAAAAAAAAAATGGATTTAAGCAAAAAATCACCCTGGCTTGTGTGGCTACAGCAGGATCAAGGATCTCCATGCAGCATCTCACTGGCTAAATAACTCAGATCCCTGACTGCCTGGCTGAAGGACCAGAGAGTGACAGGTACCAAAGTAATATCCACAAAAACTTAAGGAGGAAAATTGGGCTCACTTTCACTTGCCACCACCATCCATAGGGTTTTGCAGTGTTACAGCACTTAATGAGGTCCAGTACACCCAGGCATGTGTCTTTTCTCACCAAAAGGGGAACCAGATCGCTATGTCCTGCCTCACCACCAAGCAACAGTCCATTAGTGACACTGAGCCACTGTGTGGGTGCCCTCCTGTATGCTCTGAGTGATGACGGGAGCTCTTCAGAAAAGCCAAGGAGCTTCTTATGGATTGGGATGGGGAGAGAGGAGGAAGAAGGTGCATAAGCAAGAGGGACCACAGCCCTTCAGACTATTATTAAGAGCTTTCCTCTGATAGCAAGAGTATTCCATCACATTGCACGCTCCTAGAAAGTGATCTATTTTACATTGCATGGAATTTACACAGATAAAACACACAAGAAGCTGGGACTGGAATTCAGGACTCCCTCTTTTAAACTAAATGCCATACCTACACAGCTGGTTATGGTCTCCCACCCTCCCTCTGAACTAAATCACTGCTTAGTCTTTCCTGCCCCATGGCACAGCTCCCTAATGTAGGCTGGAAAATGTGGCTCCCATCCTGGTGCACACCTGAAGGGTAGAGGGAGAGGTTCAGGCAGGGGAGGAAACAGGCTCTGAGCTGCTCCTTTCTGTACAAATGTCCTAACACCAAGCCACTCACAGGATTAGAAAAGGCCCAGTGTAAACCAGAATTTAAATGAAAGCAGAGACTTCCACCACATTTCACCCAACCTGGTCAGCATTCCCAAAATCTTCTTCTCAAAATTGTTCTTCTCTGGGAGAAGAAAATATATGAGTACATGGTTTGGAGATCTTGATCAGGCTTAGGCGTAAAGATAGGCAAAGGGCTGTTCAGACATTGCAAGGCTAGGAAGCTGCTCTCTATGCATTGGAGTCCATTGGGAGGTTTTTGGGAATCATAGGAGAAAAGTGCCCATAAGATTATGAGTCACAAGCTGGGGATCCAAATAAATGATGCTTTGTAGGACCGACATTCAACGGAAATAGCACTTAGGCATCCCAGTTCATTTCCTATCTTCCCTGTTGGAGGTTGATACCCTGCCCTGAGCAGTCCTGAAACCTCGTTCAACTGACAAGGTCACAAAGTTTCAGCACTGTATTTCCACTACCTTTGATTCCCTCCTGGTTTAAGCAACCATACATGGAATGAAAGACAAGCACACATTTCTTAAGCAATCAGAGGCATTCAACTTTTGGCTGTGTGACACAGGATGAGAGACGTACCCAACCTCCCAACTTCTCGACTGAACTCACGCTTCCTTCACGGCTGACATTTCTCCTTCTGCCAAGTCAAATCAAAACCGTATCTCACAGCTATCCGGAAAACTGCATTTACAACCAGTCCAAGGCTCCCGAGCTGGTGCCAGCTCTTCGCACACGTCAGAGTGTTTGGTAGGAAGAAGAACGGCCTTATGAAACACACCTGCTTCAGTTTGCTGGGCAAGAGCCCATTCTCATTACAAGTCAGGCATAAAGCTTGTGAAGGCAGAAGAATTATTCCTGTGTATGCTGACTACAAGAGCAAAATTCATCCCCCTCTACTCATGGAGAATGCAACCGCTTTCTTTTGCCTTCAGGATAAGCTACCACTGGCTCCAAACTTGCACTGCTGTGATTTAAATCACAATTCTGTAGGGTAAAATTTGGCTCATGATGCCCTGTACTAATTTAGGAGGAAAAGAGGGACCTCGCTCATGAAATATTTCAGGTATAATCAAGAAATTGTGGTTACAGATGCAATCCAGGAGCATTTTGGGTTGGTAACCAAGGCAACACTTCTTGCTTCAAGACACACTTTTCTGTTGATAATCTATTGTAATGCCAGTAATTGCAGCTGACAAGGCTCTGTTTGTTGTGAGAGATAATTAGCACTTGAAATAAAGTAACAGATTTAAATAAATTGGGGGGAACTGAGTGGTGTGACCTGATTGCTTTAGAAACAAACAAGAGCTTTGGGGGCCTACGCACTGTGTGATGTTAGTGGTGGCCTCCATGGCGACTGAACAATACCAACATTTATTAGCAGTTGTTTAATTGGGAATTACAGTTGCTTTCATGATGAAAACAATTTTTCTCTTTCTCATCTAAGTTATATTTACATTATAAAACATGCTTTAAAATAACACACACAAATCCCTCTACCTACCTTACCAAAAAAAACTACTGATGTTTTTATATGCTTGTTATTTTGCCAAGAATTTGATTTAAAATCCAATGTTTTTAAAAAGTAAGTGTTTCAGACAATTGTACAGTTTAAAGAACCCAGGGTGACTCTGCCTGAGGGTGTGGAGGGAGTGTTGTTCATTCAGAATGTACCAGGTATGTCTCTAGGGCCAGCTACATTTTGCTGCCAGTTTATTCAACCCTGTATTCTTGTCTTGGATTGTTAACATGGCCCCTTTGTTGATGTCTGTCTTCCTGCTAGGTGGTGTTGCATCTAGAGCAAACTAGGGCTGCTGCCTGATGTCACATGGGATCCCGTGTCCTGCAGAGGAAGTGTGAGGTGGGATTCAGAAGCCACAGCAATTCCCTTATACTCCACTACAAAAGCCAGACTAGGTATTATATTTTTCTTCCCATAGTTATGAGACACAACTGCTTGGCTCAGCGGATAGCAAGAAGAGGAATACAGTCCTAATAAACTTTTCTGCCACGGGGAATGGAAGTATTTTGCATAAACTTGTAGCTGTTGAAATGAGGATGCTTCTGGGATGGAGTGACACAACCATGTGGCTGCATGTAACCAACACTAACCTAGTTATGTGATCCCCTTTTCCACACTGCCTGAGTGTCTTTTCCACAGTTAAGGAGAAAATGAGATTTCCTAACAATATGAAACGAACTTGTTTACAAGACAGGAATGAAGGCTCAGGATACAAAGCCTTGCCCAGGCTCACAGGCAGGTACAGGGCAGGTTTACTGTGAGAGTGGTGAGGCACTGGCACAGGTTTGCCAGAGAAGTTGTGGATACCCCATCACTGGAAGTGTTCAAGGCCAGGTTGGACAGGGCTTTAAGCTGTGTGGTCAAGTGAAATGCGCCCACGCCCAAGGCAGGGGGGTTGAAACTAGGTAATCTTTAAGGTCCCTCCCAAATCAAGCCATTCTGTGATTCTGTGATCTGGGAAGTGAGCCCACGTCACACAAGGTCAAAGCAGCAGTCAAACCCGGAGGTCACATTTTTCTTCTGAAAGTCAGGCTGGTTTTGGGCTGGAATGGTTCAGCTCCTTCACAGAATCTCACCCAATCTGTGAAAGCTTCTGGCTGGGTCATGACATCATATCTAGTGTCAAAACAGAGACTGTCATACAGATGCATTCATCTCAGGGCTGGCCAGAAGGCAATCAGTCCCCTCTTGAGATTTAGTCATTTAATGTTTTAAATGTATTAAATGTCTAACTCCGGCTAGTAATACCATTTTTTTCTGTAATACTTCATGAGAAAAGACAACATCTCTGTAATCCTCAACAGCCACTTTATTTCTTCAGCAAACATTAATCACAGTTCACATCAGAATCACACATCTTTTGTACATTACTATTCACAGCCCATGTAAGGCAGGATAGCAATATCCTCAGCCGTCTAAAATTGCATTATTACTTTCTTTCTACAAGTGAGGTCAGTGGCTAAAGATACCTGAACTGAGTTGCCTGTTGTTTGCTAACCTCTGCTGAAGTTACAAAGGTGGCTAGCAGAGGAGACCAAACTTCATACTTCCAAAGCCAGTGGTCAGTCTCTCCCACAGCTGCTCCCCCATGCCCTGTTTTCTGTACAAGTTCTCCAGAAGTAATCAAAGGAAGGTGCTGCATTAAAACTACAAGCTCAGCCCATGGATTACAATTGTCTTCCTTCTTTACTAATTAGGAATTTAGTTCCACCAGGCAATGTTTCTGCTTTCTAAATGCTTGGAAACATGCAAAAATGTTGCATTTATAACTTATTGAAAAACCCACAATAAATAATGGGTAGTTCACCCTGCAGTAGTTCCCCAGGAACTCAAAATTGTTTATAATTTGCAGTGCATGCTGGACCTTAACGTAAATCCCATCCCAGCCCCAGTTCTAAGTAGCTCATAAAAATGGCCTGTTTATTTTCTAAAATGATCTGCATAAAGAGATTAAGCTTATTTATTGTAAAAATTAACGTCTTGCTGAAACAGTAATGACTATATCATCGAGGAGTGTTCTTCCCCTGAATGCCTCCCTTGGCAGTGCTGTGCGAGGAGAGCTGCATTTATAGTCTCCCAGAATAAAGTTAATACTCATAAGACTCTGCTCTTGTACGCCTACAGCTAAATCATGGTATCTAGCAGATGGTGTATGTGTGTTTCCTAATGCAAAGCCTTGTATGTGTGTAGTTGTCATAATTAAATAATAACTCCCTACCCCATCTCATGTAACAGGAGAGCCACAGCCATGTTTCCCACCGGAGTGGAGCCGTCAAACCTACCTCGTGGGAAGATGAGGTAGGCTATATGGAAACTAATGCACAAAGCACCACATCACCTCCTCTCAGGGATAAAACAAGTTCTGCTGCATGTGGCCAGCCCTTTTGTAAAGCTAAATAAAAGCCTCTCTGTCCCCAAATTGCAAAATAAAAGGGTCCCAACACATCTGAGGTTAAGAAATCTATTATATTGGGAGAGGAATCTGACCTTATATATTTGGGATTTTCCCTGCTTTTCATGGTCATCATCTTGATGGAGGAATTATGGACATCTGCAGGAGAAGTGCCTGTGAGACACAGCAATTTACAGCTATCGTCTTCTTAAGAGAAATGCAACAGCTGCTTGTTATATTCCTTTATGGATGGAAGACAGGATGATAGGTCTCTGCAGATATTCATTCTTTCCTTGGCTTAGGGAGAGAATTAAGTTGTTGATTACGCCCAGCAAGAAACATCACTGTTCAAACTGAGGACAAATGTAACTTATTTTAAGGGACATGAGTTTAACAATTCCAGTATCATCCTTCACTTTGCTGTAAAAAACCCCTTTTGCTAAGGATACTATAAATGACTTGAACAGATGAAAGGCATTTAGCCTTTATTTCATACTAAAAATTAGAATTTGAAATCCAGAAAAGAATCTTTTAAATTTGAGTGTGCAAGTTAAACAGGAGATAGTAGGAGCCATTTACCTCTTTTATGTGGAAAAAATATAGGGAAGCTTTGTCTCCTGTTTCCTGTGGCCAGGCAGGGCTCTGTCCCTAGATCAGCCTCTTCCTCCTGCCCCAGCAGGTCACACCTCTCATTAAACAGGCTGTTTCTTGGGACTAGAGGTGCTATGTGAAACGTCTTCATGCATCTTCCTCTTCTGTAAGATGGCACAGCAATAGTTGATCATCTTTTCATCTTCCTCTCCTTCAGCTTCAGAGAACTGAAAATTAAAATCAGGAGTCAGTTCTAAATTTTGCAAAGGGCCTCCAGCTCTTAGCAAATAAATCGCTTCTCCTCTACCTTCAGAATTCTTTTTTTTGGCTTGAAAAGGGGAAGACATAATTGTCTAGAACATATGAATGACTAACTAACTCAGTATTTTATTTCATACTATGATCATTTTTTCTTCACGTGTGTGAAAAAAAAATCCACCTTTAAATTTCACATCATATTCTCTAATTAAAATCACGGCGAGCTCTTGCCACAGGAAGCTCATAAAGACAACAAACTCACTTTTTAATTTTTTTCCCAAAGTTTATATTATCATAAATATTCATGCCATACTCCCTTCACAGTATAACTGCTAGAGCACACACTGTAATCTGTTTAAGAAGAACATGAATCAGACTGATAAAAATAATTGGTTGGATTTTTCTTTTAATTTTTTTTTAATGTTTTAAATAAAGCTGTCAAAGGTTCCCGTGGTAATGAAGAGCTTTGTTGTTATGACAACTGCTTATTCCTTTTCCTCTGAAGAAGTCTACAATTTGATAGGCAAAAACATCAGGAATAATTAAAATTAAAAAAAAGGTAAGTGAAGAAAAACATCTGCTAGGAAAAATCCCCACCCAAAATCTTAACAATCATCTCATTAGCGAAGTGCCAAGCTTCAGGTGAAGTGTCTTCACATCAGCAAGCACAGGGGTGTTCAGCAGCTGCCGGGGGTTTGGGTAACCTCGTGTCAGAAAGCTCATCTCTGTCAGGGGCACACATGTTATTCATGTGGCTCTTCCTCTCCAAAGACTGTCGTTATCAAAGAAGGGTCCTTTCAGAAGTTAATTCCACTTCTAATGATCTATTCTGCTCGGCCATTTCAAAAGTGGACATCGTTTGAAAAACGACCCCCAAACAACAGGTCCCCCTCTCTCTGCAGGGCAGGGAATGGTGACCTCGGGGTAAACTGGTGCAAATTAACAAGTTTGAGCAGGAATCAGGTCTTCCCTTTGGAACTGAAGGTGGATGTGGGTAAGAGACCTCTAGTGAAGGAGCAACACTCAGCCATAGCTGGGACTGAACTGAGGGTCTTCATGGCTTTGACAACCCTTTGTGTGAGCGGCTGGGGGTGTGCACAGTGGACAACACGAGCAGGCAGCCGTGGTGTCGGCAGCCACACACACGCAATGGACCTGGAGACATGTCAATCAAAATTGTGCTTCTGGGATTTCTGTCAGACACCAGGGGAAAACACACCATCAGCAACCACGGAAAATTTGGGAAAGTTTTCCCCAAAGTGATTTTCTTTCCCACATTGATATCCCATGGGCTGTCCTTCCCAGGAGACATGTGACTGTCAGATTTTAGCTATTTCTTATGTATGATAATTAATGTGCTCCACTTTATAAACTGCAAGACTTAGCCCCATAGATGTAATATGACAGAAGGGAGACAAACACATGTTCCTGGCTCTATAATGCTAATAAACCCAGTGTTTGACAATAAGTTATGATGATACATGCCGCTCTGAGACTGGAATTGGGAGTGCCAACATTCCTGCTGTGCATCTGACTTCATGAGAAATAGGACACTTGCAGTAATTTCAGTCACTTTACACGCCAGCTCGTATTGCCAGGCACACCATGGTCTCATTTTGCTGTTCTTTGTGGTACACTCTGCTTTCCATTTCTCCATCCTCTTGGAAATAATCCAGTGCTCTTAAGCAGAAAAATTTTAACCACTGTTCTGCCTTGCCACCAACACTGAAGAACCTGTATTTTTCGTGAAGTCCCTTTCTAATAACCCTGTGTTCCTGATTCATTCAGCCAAGATACCTTTACTGTCAGTGAACATTTCAACATCCCTATCAAGAGATATTCTTGCTTGCTGTCTTTTTCTATGCAGAGGGATTTCAGACATCCAAGAGAAGACAACCATGCTAAGAAATGGCAGGATTTGGAAATAAAAACGTTATTTCAGACTTTTGCAGACTTTTATGAAGATGCTGTTGGAGTTTATGTTAGTTTAAAAAGCAATAGCAAACCCCTTCCCTGCCTTCTTCCGCGCCCCCCAGCCTGACCTTTATTTTCCTCTTTTCCCTGAAAATAGCTGCAATTTCGTTATCGACATCTGAATTGCCAGGCTGGACACTAGGTGGTGCTAGGACAGTGGTTTGTCAGGAAATTTAGTAGGAAAATTCTAGGTGGAAGAGCACAGTAGGTTATAAATGGGTACTTGCCAATAAAACATTTGCTCTGGTACAGCTAATCCATTACTATCTGTCTTTGTTAGACTAACCCACATGACTGGACACCATTAGCTGGCAGCAGGAACACCTAATGCTGCCTTTTGCCAACTTTGTTTCCCATACATCTGTAAGCTGTCAGAGGTATAGTGCTCCTTTCACCAATCTGTCACTCTTCCCCTCCCTCTCATGGGAGTACAACAGCCTGGCTGCCTCTGGAATTCAGCGAGAAGGATGCTCAAGAAGTTTTCCTGAGCTAGCCCTGATGCTTAGTTGGGAGGGAGGCAAGTGAGTGGGACTGTTACATGGTCATGCACCTCCTGGCTCATCCCACGGCTGTAAGAGCTGTTTGGGTGGTCATGCAGCTGGCCAGGTCAGGCAGCTGGTTTGGTTTTAAAACAACCATTTTCCACCATATCCCAGGGTTGTTTTTCAGCTGGACTGGGTCCCCCTCAACCCAGCATGGGGTCAGCCCTGCTTGCTGCAACTGCAGAGCTGCTACCACTGGTTGGGAATGCGCAGCCAAAGTCACCTTGGCCATCTCTCCTGGTAGTGAAGGTACCAGAGAGACCACAGAATCATAAAATAATTTGTGTTGGAAGGGATCTTTAAAAGTCACCTAGTCCATCCTGCCTACCATGGCAGGGACATCTTCAACTAGATCAGGTTTCTCAGAGACACACCCAACCTGACCTTGAATATTTCCAGGGATGAGGCAAACTTCGACAGAGGGCTGTCTGCTCGGAGTGGACAGGAGGGCTCAGCTCTTCTCCCTGCCCTCCTGAGCAATCCTTCACTGCAGGGGAGCAAAGCCCAGTGGCCCCCAAGCTGCCCACTGCCCCAGGAGGAGCCCTGGTTCCATCACAGGCATGGCACACATCCTCCTGCATCTGCATTAGGGTGGTTCAGTGCTCCAAAGCTTACAGCAGCTGCCACACACTCAGGCCATGACAATGTGTGAAGAAACCCCACAAAGTCACATTCAGGAGTGTTGTGCTCCCAGAGGTGTGAGTGAGTCTGCTGACAAGAGGAATAAACAGTGCTTAGGAACCAATTAGTGGGAAAGGCTTTTTCCTCTGATCTGGTTTTGACACCCAACTAAAGTGTTTCTCCTGGTGCTACATGGCTGAGAGACCCCTCCTAACACCATCCACTCACCCCTCTCCCCCAGCCTCCAGGAAAACTGCACCCCCATATTTATAGAGAGCAAAATAGATTAATTCCCTGGAGCCAAGTCAGTCAGGTGCAAACTGGACATGGTCTTTTAATAAATATGTTCAGAGAAAAAGAGAAGATTGAAAGAATAAATCACGTAGTCTTGTGGCATGCTTAATGGATTGACTGAAACTGAAAAACTCAAGGGCCAATCTGTTTATCACATGTAAAGTTACTTCTGAACTACAACAATTAGGCTGACACTGCTTCAGCCTAAATCCTTTTACCCAAAACATTAGGAATAACCAAGTGAAGAGGCCCCAGATATCCTGTAATTGATGCTTTATATTGTCACAGAGCATTATTTGGAAAATCAAGACCAGTTTAAGGCAAATTTAAAAACAAACTAAACCAAACAAACAAACAAACCTTAAAGAAAAAGATTGAATTTCAGAATAGCTAACAGCACACAGCAAATAAACATTCCTGTGTGAGGTGCATTACACCCAGAGCTGATACCTGGCCAAAGTGTACAAGGCCTGTTCCCAGAAAAAAGAAATGCATTACAGTATATGATACACGATACAAAGAGTTGGTTATTGTCTTCTTTTCTTTCTTTTAAATGACAAAGCACTACTTCACAGCAACCAGAAAGGTTTGTGTAAGAATGCTTTGATTTCTGTATTTATATGAAATGAAATAATTAGTCTGGAGCAAGCAAGCAAAGATTTGGAACCGCATTTCTAGGTAAGTATCCAAGGGGTGTAAATAGAAGACTGCTCTGGACACACTTCTGAGTCAAAGGTTTTCCTCGAAACATTTTCTAAGCAGTCTTGGTTGTGCGGAAAGAGATCTGAAATCTCTGCATTGCAGAATAATTCTCGCACCCAGGAAAGGCAAACAATAAATTTAGAATTGTGACCTTTTGGTGCTTGTATTATGCACAACACGACACCAATCACATCCTCATCCATCAGGTACCTGCAGCAAGACAAACAGCCTTCAGCAGACAGAAGAGGCACCAGGAGTTGGGAGGGGGCTGTGTCCATCCTGTCTCAGTTAACCATTAACTGAGTGTGTGATGGATATGTGTAATGGCTCCCTCAGGTGCAGATATCATTGAGATCTGGGCCTGCTGTCTCCCAGCCAGCACTCTGTATGCAGAAAGACCTGGATTACTTGGAAGTGAAGCCTGGGAAGTTGTGAGGAAGTGCAGATGTTTCAGAGAGCAAAGAAGGTCAACTCCTTGCAAAATCAGTGTCCTCTGCACAGGTACCTGTGTTGGAAAAAAGTTTCAATGAATTCCTCATTTCCTAAATTAAACTAAGTAGAAAAGTGTTCTTAATAGCCAAGAAAATAATTTGTAAATGGGAAAATTCAAACTACCTATTGTGATTAATATCTGTGTCTTCATTGGTCAAACTGGCTTTCATGCATAGGCAAGACTGTGATGGAACCAGGGATATTATCACATCAAATAGCTTTACAAAGTCATTAATTGCTAAAGGTCACAACAATATTACATAAGTCTTAAAGCATTCTTTAATGGAATACCTATTACAGCCTATTACAGACAGACTGTGAGCATCTTTCTATGGATTTCTTGCCTTTCCCTACCTTACTCTTGTTCTATATTCAGGGATCTTTCAAGACAATAGTTAATACACATTAAAAATTAATAAAAAAGCCCCACAACTATTGTGTGGCTATTTTATTATCTAAATGAGCAGTCCCTGATGACCATCTTGTTAATGCACACTATAAAATATATTGTCCCTGCTTGGTGGATGTAAAATTAACACTGAGATTTGTGGGTTCTGGCAGTTGCTTCTTACTCAGCAATGCTCATGTATCTTGTCACAAATATAAAATGTAGATTTCTTTTTTTGTAAATATATAAATATTTCCTGCTTGGCAAAGTGATTAAAGGCAAAGTATATCCATCTTCAACTATCCAAAGGTATAAAAATGAAAAAGGGAAAATATTAGCAATAATTCACAAGGGTCAGAAGACACAGATATGATTATGGTTTTTACTCTTTGGAAAAAAAATGTGTTGAGCCTGACAAGAACTGGTCACCTGGGACTTCGGGGACATGTATTAAGAACTCTGTCCTCTCCTGGTAGTGAATCCCCCTGCTTTAAATGCACTCACAAGTGGAGGAAACAAGGATGTCCATAACCAATGGAGCAGCTGCCACCTCCCTGCTGCCCAGCCCCATCCCACCGGCCGAGGAGCTCCATGCTGGGGTCCAGCAAACCAGTGGTCAAGAGGCCACTGCTTGCTGCACAAACACAGCTACAAGGGCTTTACAAAGCCCAAAGTGCTGCAGAAGTACTGGTGGCTCCCCAGTGCCCTCCAGGACACTGTGCTGCAGGACTTCCCAAGCCAGCAGTGCCTGGTGGAGGAGGATGAGCAACCCTCACACACTGGCAGGGAAACAGAATGCACACTCAGGAACTGGCTGTGGTTTCAGGCTGGGTGAAAATGCTACTGTGAGGGGTGTTCCATTGTATAATCCCTCAAATTAGTCCAAGAGAGAGAATGAAGATAATTACACAAAGCATTAATAAGGTTTGAAGGCCTTTTGGTAATAACCAGTGAAATCAATGCAACCACAGCTGATGAGCATCAATGCAGAGCTGCTGAGCAAAACTTCAGGGCATGAGATGCGGATCCTCAGGCCCAAAATGAGCCACTGAAAATGGACTCAGTGATGATACTCAGCCTGCTGTGTGCATTTATTGCAGCAGGTGACTCTGGCCTTAGCAGGGAGGGAAACTCCCTGTACAGCCTCTCCTAAACGCCTGCAATTCCTGCTTGTTCTATGACTTCCCTTTCAGTGAAAGAGCATAACTGTGCTATTATTCCATGCTCCCCAGGGATATTTATTAGACAATGGACAGGAAATCACCTTCATTATAGCAACCAAATGCAAAGCCTCCAATGATGCAAAGATCTTTCAAATTTACCATCAACCCTTCAAAAGAAAGAGAAAGTGAGTGTGAATTTAGTTTTGTTCTTTGCATCCTATCATCCCTCAACATCCAAGAGCTTCAAGCTTGCTGTGGTCAGACTGTTGAGGACCCCACAGATTAACACAAAGCCAGAAGACAGTAAGAGATGATCAGATGGCAATCGCAGCAGCAGATGCTTAAAAGATCTTTTCATTTCACCAGGTGACAGACCCAATATGCTAATTGAAATAATGTCTGTTTGCTCATACCATTTCAAACCATTAAAGCTCCATTTTCAACACAGACATGAAAAATAATGAAGTCCTCTTCAAAAGAGTATCAGCAACCTCATTCAGACACATGTGTTTTCGTGAAAGATAAATATGGCAGAGAAAGCAGTGATGTTAGCAGTTTGTTCCTGGGAAGTGAGGAAGGGGGTGGGGGAAGAAAAATCATCACATAGTTTGTCTTTCCACCAGGCTGACTTTCTTTAGCAACCTGAATAAGCAATTGGCCACTAGCCAGCTGTGGTGAATTTGTCCCATGTTTGCAAGATCAGTCAGTGAGCAAAGCTGTTTTCAGTTAATAAATATTTGATTTACAAGGTACAGTAAGTAATAAAAAGAGAAGGGAGTTTAGCTGTTGGGAGATTTGTTTAGCACTTTAGTAGGGATAACTAATAACCAGCTTTGGTTGTTTATCCTCCTTCGCATGGCCAGTGGGCAACCAACTTTATAAGTCTTGCTGCATTACCGCTCGTAGTGAGCAGAACTAACACACTGAGCAAAACAGAGGTGGACTGGGACATACACCGTGCCTTGACAGAAACACAGCTGAAGGGAACACTCTTAGATTCTCCTTTCTTCTTCTCTGCAAGTAACCTGTGATAAATATTGCATTTCTCAGTATCATTGGGAAAAATCAAAACTGTTTGATCCTTTCCATATGATACAGGTAGCTATATGTGAGAGGGGGAAAGATATAAAGTAGCAGGTACAGAACAGCCAGCAGCATTGTATCAAAGGAGAAAAGACCCCAGAAGATACCAATCAGGAGACTACACAGTCTTGGGTATTTTGGATAGAGCTGGAAAACAAAGTGGGCACAAACACACAGAGACAGAAAAGGAAAAAAAAATAGGGCTGTGTTTAAATAAAAAACCAAACCAGCTATAATAGAAAAGGTAGCATTTATTTTATTATTTTTATTTTTACGTTTTAATTTCTTCCCAGAGTACTGAGCCTCTAGGTGGGGATGTGGTAATGTGGGCAAGGCAGGGAGCAGAGCATCAGGAGACCCGTAGCACAGTAGCACCAGTGAGCACGCTCTGCATGCTGAAAGAGCTGACACTTCTGTTCTCAGTCTCCGGTGCCCAGCAGACCTCCCGTGTGACAGTGGGCACATCATCAAGTCTTTCAGATCTCCAGTTCCCCCCACTTGTGAAAACACTGACTATCCTACCCACTGCTCAGACACATCAGGTTGTTTCCTGCAGGCTCTTGTAAAGCTGTTTTGAGTTGTGTAGTAGTAACTAAAAAAGTGTAGAATATTATTGTTAGAGCTGTGGCTGTTCTTTGTAGATCGAGGACTCCACCAGAAGAGTAATATCCTCTTTCTAGAGGCCCAGAACAGCAACAAGGATGTACATGCATCTTTATTAGAAATACCATGCATAGCCAAAGCTACTGATTTAGTCTAGGGTGCTGGCTGGAGTTTCTTCCCAACAACAACCAGTAGGACAGAACAAAGTGTTTTCTGTCAAGCACAAAATTCTTCTGACTCCTCAGCCTATACAGCTTTTCACTGTTCTATATTGTTTTGCATTTGACCCCAGAGTTATGCCAGGTATTTACCTAGTGAGATCCCAAAGATAACCCCCGTCAACCTGCAGGAGAGGGACAGACCACAGGTCTCCCAAAGCAGACTTGGGAAAATTGGCCCCTTCCCCACTCCCTGCCACACCAAGAGGTCTCAGCACCTGAAGAGAACAGCAGAAAGCATCCCTGGATAACACCACACTGTTGTGCAGGACACAGGAGCTCTGGCAGGAGCTGAACAGCCCAGCTGGGTGACCCAGGCCCCCTCACAGCCACGGAGGAGGGTCCGTGTTCACTTTTCTGCCAGCACAGAAAATCTGTCTTTAAATTCTGTTCCACGCTTCAGGAGAACTTCATGCCAGGAGTTTCATCAAAGCATATGCTTCTGCAAAAGAGCTTTAATGAATCAATGTTTCCTGACAAAAAATAGCTTTTGCCAGAAATCCTGTCCAGCTCCCCTATTCAGTTATCTATCTCTAAAGACCACAGTCCTCCATCTGCAAAACTAGGATAAGAATTTTACCTTCTTTTTATGAAGTACATTAGGATCTATGGGTGAGCAGCTCACAAAATAAAGAGCTATTAAAAACTGGTGCTTTCACAAACAGATCTGACAGCTGCCACACTAGTACTGGGCAATAGTATTCAAAGGCAAAGCAGCAATTTTGGCATGAACAACAAAAATTACATTATTTTAAAATATGCAGTCATTCCCTTGCAACTGGAGTCCAAGGGTGATGCCAAGTGTTCTGGGGAAAGCAGGGAGCAGGAGGAGGCTGTATTTCTTTCATATACGCTTTACTTTTTAATAGCTGTTGGAATACCTGTTAAACTAAACCGCAATAGCTGTTTACTGTAATAACAGCAACATTATAAAAGTGATCAGCCCCATCCTTCAGAAACACGCTGTGCCTCTGTTTGTTTTTCTGTTGAGGAGGGACACGTCCCAGAGGATCTCCCTTTGGGAACCCCTGTCTCGGCATGAAATGAGTAACACGATTTATGTAGACACTGCCAGCTTCTTTCCCTTCTCAGACAGAAAATGGCTTTATCTAGTCAGGTAATGTCACAATAAAGTAGTACAGTAGAAATTTCATCACTGAATGGTCTAAAAGAGACAGATCACCCAATCTATATTTCCACAGGCTTTTTAAACAACATGCTGAGCTCAAACAGCAGCAAACGGAGGGGTGGGGGGGACAAACCTGAACAATCACAATACTAAACTACATGATATTAAGCCACAGATTTTAAGCCAAATATTTTCATGAAGGACTGATGATAGCATTAACAAAGTGGAATAAATAGGGGCAAGGACAATGCAATACACTGATCAGATTTAGAGAACCTATTAGACTTGGTTTTGGTGAGTTTTTCAAAACAAGTCTCAATTTATCATCTGTTTAACTGTGCAGGATTTGAGTGCAGAGGATGGGCTCTGACAGGGCTGACAACCCCTGCTAACAGCATTCAGTACAATGCCAACACCTCCCAGCACATCTGCACCCATCCTACTTTTCCTCTTCAGGTGAGACTGGGATTTGTCCCACTGTATTTGCACACGTAGAGTTGAGAATTACTAAGAGCTAATTTTTTAATAAAGAGGGAAATGCATAAAATCAATTTTTTTCTACAATATTTCAGCTTCTTGTTTCAATCACATTTTTTTTTCTGAATCAGAGCCTAGTGGTGGGTTCAAAGCACTGTGCCTGGGCAATGTGCAGCATTGTCACTATACTCATTACTTGCATCTAACTTGGCACATCTCTCTCGCATGCACAATTAAATAAAATACTAGTACTAATGTTTTCTTGGTTTTGAATATCCAAGTAAAAAGCATTAAAAAAATAACCAATAGCCACATTAAGGACATAACACTACTGTCTCATCAGTGTCCAGAAGCTCCACTCATGGTTTCAGCACAACAAGGTTTCTCAGTTTGTGAAATGCCCCAGTGGGTGCGGTTTTAAGGAAAAGAACACCATGTATGATGCAGTTGGCTTGAGCCACTTTTGCTCTGTCAAGGAAAGACTAACTAGTGTCTTGGAAAATAAGTTCCTTCCAAAAAACCCAGACTTTCAGCTCATATTGGTAACTCTGTACCACACCATCAGAGTCAAAGAGAGATTGGAGTACAGGAATTGGTGATGGGATTTACTCAACGAAGGCAAAGGAGGTGTGTCACCACCTACTGAGATTTTTACTTATTTTCAAAGGTGTGAGTGTTTACAAGCTCCCTTCCCTCAAAAGTGAAAGCAGATCTAAAACAAAACTATATAAGTCACTCCTGTCTCAACTGACTTAGACAGCTGTTGTTGCTGATGGTATTTTTGCTTCTCGACATTCATGAATAAATTCCTTCATCTTAAACCTTATAAACATATAAGTTCATGAAAGAATCCACATGGCTCCTTTTATTTTTAGGAGATGTAATAAAATATTTATATTCCTCTGTGTCCCAAATATCAATTACTTCCTTCACCGAAAGAGTACATATGCAATGTGATTAAAAATTTACCCTACTACAAAACAATATATAATTAACTCATACATTTCCAGCTTTCCTTGACAGACATGTACTGTATACATCCACATCCACTCCATTTAAACCACACACCCTATCAATTCATCCTTTCAAATTTGACAGGTAAGTAAAAAATACAGCTATTATCAGGCAATGCAGCCATATGATCTCCTGACAGCTACAAGCACACACAGCAGTTACCACTGGAAGGAGTCAGCATCTACTAATGTGTGTTGGATACCGGTCTGATTTTCCCAGACTATGATTCCTAAAGTACTTCAGCTTCAGAATTAATTTTTAGAGACGTTTCAACAAACACAAATTCTGAAATTTTTGATTTCTTTAAAGTTTTAAATTCCATGCAATTATATTTGCATCCTTTTTTTTCTTCCTTATGACTTCTTCCCTCTTCCAAAAAAAGAATATCTAGTAAAACTTTATCCAAGTAAAGCTTTCATTTTCAAAAATTTTCTTCTGGAACAGAGAACATAAAATTCAATAGCAACATTTGCTTTTGTCACTCCAGTTTACGTGGGAGATATGAGGAAATTAAAATTTTACTTAGAATTAATAACTAGTAAGTGCCTAGAGTAATACACCCTCTGCAAAAGTCTTACAATAGCATGGCCATGAAAATTAGTGGTATTAAAACCAATACACGATAACATAACTCATGAAAAAAAACCCCAATCCAATCAACAAATCCAATAGGAAACCATTGTTCGCAAAACAGAAGCAGCACTTCAAAGCTGTGTTGGTGTTTTTAAGACTAGATCATCTGAAGATGTCTCTTTTCAGAAACTTTCCTAAATCTCTATAAAAATTAACTTCAGTGATATGACCTCAGGAGCTGAGAAAGACTGAGAAAATTATACATGAAATATGTACTGAAATGCTTTTTATGAAGACCAGATCTTATAGCAAAATACAACAGCTAACCAAGATTTGATTTCTGGCACAGAAAGCTAAGGGTTATTTCAATTTTAAAAATTAGATAGCTATGATACAATTAAACATCAACTGGTCACAGTTAAATCAGCATAAACTGATGCAGATTTTCCTCCAACGTGGAAAACCATTTATAGCAGAAGTTAATTTTGCACCTATGAGGAGAGAGATCCTACCACTTTCATGGAAGACATATTGAAAGAGCTACACATTTTGTTTTCAAGAAATGCTCCAAGTTCATAAAGGTTTTGGGGTTTTCTTTTGTTTTTGTGTGGTTTTGGTTTTGGTTTTGTTTTGCTTGGGTTTTTTAAATTTATTTTTATTTTATTTTTTTCCCCCCTCCATATCCTTAGTGATTTCAACTTGCTAAGCAGAGCTTCCAGGAGAGCCCCCACACTGCTTTTCTTGCTCCTCCTGCCCTCTCAGGTGTAATTTTTATGGTTAGTATGGGCTCAGACCAGCCTTAGAGGAACCAGAGGGTTCTCAAGCAGAGGGCAGCAAAAAGAACGAGAGAAGAGAAGGAAAGAACTTTTGAAAAAGACACTCCGCAAATCTGTCCATCTGCCTGCATCCCCAACAACCACATTCACCAACAGGGTGTAGTGGATTTAGTTCCTTAGTTGTGGATCTGCTGTGGCCATCATTTCCAAGATGAGAGGAAAGCCAGGCCTGTTGTATACCCCCCCTCCTATGGAGAAAACAAGCATTAAAAAGGGGATGAGGCTCTAGGAGCATGACTCTATGGATATACCTGAGCTCCTATGGAAGTCAGGAATAAGCAAAACTTCTCAAGTGCTCATGGGAGGTTAATTACATTCGTCTTGTATTCAGTTTCCAAAGATCACAAGGCTGTCTCCACTTCCCTATTTTTGGCTTTCTACAGTCTCTGCTAATAAAATAGAAGGACTTCCCATCTGGATGGGTCTTCTGACAAGCAATAACAATGTACGACTCGATGGTTTCCAGCAGGAGCACAGAAGAATGCACAGTGGAAAAATGTGTCTTTGAATTCATCGTTTTGGAACTTATTTTCATTCTCATTCTATGAAAAATTCATTTGAGCTATTAAAAACTGCTATGGCGGAAACCCAAAAATCCAAGCCAATTTCATAATGGAAGGCAATTAAGTTGATTGCTGAATGATAAACACCGCATCTTTTTTCAATGGGGATACTGTTTTTGAGTAAGCAAACTGCTTTTCTGTTCATGATTTTAAAAGAATACATCATAAATCTCTCTCAAAAGTTCAATGGAAAGGAAGCGTTCATTAGAGTGCTTTTCAAAGTCTCAGCCAATTTAAAAGCTTACATACCAACAATGGAGGCCAAAAATAAGTGAAGTTACTCTCACACAAAAATATTAGGATTGGAAAATGTACGTCTATGAATCCTGACCCATATATTTGCTTTTCAGCTATTTATTAATTTTTAGAATGTCTTCCTCTGAAATCCGTAGATTGATTTAAGACTGGAACGAGAGTCTGGTCAAGAATTGGCCATACCAACCTAGAAGTTCTTACAGAACATGGATAAAGAACTTTAGTGCTAGGCAAACCCTGAAAAGAAAAATCTAAAGTTATATCTGCAGTAAAGATCAGTTTTGAAAGTAAAGTCAAGTGAGAGTTGGGGACAATAATTTGCAGATTCCTAGACTTCAGCATTTTTCTGCAGTAGCAAAATCCTCTGTTACACAATGCCAGACCTTACTATGGTTTGATCACAAAAATTTCAATTTGGTTCTTATCTTCTGTAAGCTATATATGATACAGATAAAATGCAGGAAATGTAAGAACACACCCCACCCCACCCCCCCAGTAACAACAATAAAAAACCCGTATAGCAATTTTAGGCCGTTATGGCTGAAAACTCTCATAGGTCATGCCACACATTAAGATCCTGATGAAAGACTTTAAGTCAAACCAGGGAGCAGAATGAAACCAGTATTGAACCCTGAACAAGAGTCCACTGCAGTCATGATTCTTCTGATCTAGAACTGACAGTATTCACCAACAGCTGGGATGAAACTCAACATGTTATCAAATGACATTAGCTGAAGAAAAAAATTAATTGCTTGGAATATGTGATATTTCTCTCTTGTTTCTCAGAATTCTGATTTTATTGTTTCATAAGGCACCGACAAGTTCCTGAGGTTAGAGACACTCCATCTGTTGTATTTGAACAATACCCAAAGAAGCGAACACTGAATGTAATCTAAATCTTTGGGCACACTGAAGAAGGTAACAATGGCACTAAAAAAGTGAAAATTCTTAGCCAGCTGCTCCTCCTTTCAACTCTCTTCCGTACAGGTGAGGCTAAGACTTGACTACAAATAATACAGTATTTAAAAAAAGAGATATTTTATATTTTAATTGGGACAACTCAGTGTTTTTGGTGCTTTGTAATGTCAAGAACAGGTGAAGCTCTTCAAATTATGTCTAAAAAGAGATTAAATAAGAAATATTTTGTTAAGCCATAAATACAGATGGAGTTTGGAAACCAGTGAATAGTGCAAGCTACAGTAACCACTCTCAGAAAGGCTGTAGTGTACAGAAACACCGCATGATTAGGCACAGCAGATTGCAAGGAAGGAATTCCAACTGAGGAGCCCCAAAGCCAACATGAGTATATGAAAATTTTTAATGCCAAACAATTTAAAAATGTTTTGTGGGAAATGTTAGCTTATAGTGCGCTGACAAAATGGGATCTGGGTGCTCTAGATGATATTTGACCAAAGCTCAATTTTCATAGGGTGCTTGTGACTCTTGTAGATCACACCTCTTAAAGGGCAGCCAAAATGGGCATTTTAAACTGGAAAGCACTGCTGGAGCCATAGAAGTGACCCCACTTTGCAGCAGTCAGCTGGCTGCAGTGCTTTTGAGAACCTCCAGCAGTCCTGCACACAACCCAGCCCTTGAGATCTCTCTTTCGAGACATACTTTAGTTGCATTTATTTTAACCAACTGCAATCCCCTGCAAGCTGCATCTCCTTCAGTAGGTTTCTCTTTGAGAAAAGACTAGCCTAAGCAATTTGTCAAGTTCTTAAAAGACATACATTGTCAGATAATTAAAGAAAAAAAATAACATGGCAGCCTGGCATGACTCAGCAGTCAAATATTTTCATTCAGAGCTATTTAGCATTAAAATTCAAACAGACTCAGGTGCCATTAGTTATTTATGAGGGAAAGAATCTCAAATAAGTATTCCTGATTTTTTCAGAATTTCAGTTACAATGAAGCTTTTATTTCCTTTTAATTACCAGCAAACAATATTATTAGTACTCAAGGCAGACAAAACAGCAGTATTATCATTATTCATTTAACATTATTAGTAAAAAGTACAAGAAAAAGCAACAGAAGCCCCCAACCTCAATCTCTTCCTCCACCCCTCAAGATATCCTTTCTAATCCTATAAAAGCATCTGTCTTTGATTTCAAGTGGAGTACCTGCTGTGCAGGATGCAATGCCAATCCAATTTGTGTGCAACAAAACCAAATGGGTTGAAATGAACTCTGCATTTTAAAGATGTTTTTGTTTAATCATTACCGTCACTCCTCTTTAATGAATACATTAATCAAGCAAAACTTCATGCAAAAACGGAAAGGCTCATCTCAAGAAATGAAAAAACAAACCAACCACCCCCTCCCATCTTCATGATATCCGCTACTACTGTCAAACACTGTTACACTTTCCTTTGGCAGAACTTCAAATGCATATTACTGTAGGTTGTTTGGAGACATTAAGTAGAAGCAGCAGCTCCCTCCAGAAAGAAGTGGAGGAGGAAACAGGTGAGCTGCCACGTAGCCTCAGCTCTGCTGCTGAGCTGATTAATGGCCTGCTACACAGGATGTACAGCCCTGAGCTTTCCTGAGCACCCCCTCAAACGTCTAAAATTCCATTTTATTTTAAGGAAATAATAACAGTCACTACTACATTGTCAGCAACATGAAAGAGCCATGTGCATAACATTTATTCAGACGTTCGAAATGCATTTGTTTCAAAACTCAATATCGGTGAAAAAACTCACTATTTGGAAGATTTCCACTAGACAATAAAGGGCACAGGGCTGACCTAAAGAGAAAATTCTTTTATAAAATAAGGCTATGTAAATACTCACTTCTGACATAAATTCAGTCACATCCATTATTTAGTTTATGATATTTATCAATATTTTTAAAGCAGAGATTGAAGATGGATTTGTATGGGAAAATACCAGCAGAGAAGAACAGAAAATGAGACACTACCACAGCTTTTCCAGTCTTGCATTTCCACCCTCTCTATCACCCAGGCAAAATTAAGGAGTTGTTGAAATTTAACCATCATAGTACACTGGAATAAGCCAGTTATCATTTCACAAATAAAGTGGAGATAATTTAATACAACTTTCACAGATGATAAATGCATTTTACTTAACTGTTCTTCATTTATAAGAGTTTTCCTTATTGAAATTTTCATACTCTTTCATCAGGGTAATATTTAAAATCCATTAACTTTTCTCTTCCTTCATTTATGCATCACATTTTTTCCAAATGTTTAATGCATTTTTGCTGGTCACTGCCACCATGGTACTGCAAAGGTACCCAGGGCAAAGACTTGCTGTACCAAAGTTGCAGTGTTCCTTTGAAAGGCTTTATTACAGAGCTAGATCTTTTCCAGGAAGAATTATCCAATAGCACTCCATTAAAGGATCATAAAACTTTTGAAGACATTTTATGATTAGGCCAGTGACCTTTACTAGAATTTCTCCCATGGCTTCCACAAATTTTATCTCATTGTGGAAACACAAAACAGCAGAGGAACAATCATATTGCTTAAATTAATTAGATAGTTGACAACTACAACAACAAAAAGACAGCGTTTCCAGTATCAGATGGACTAATAAACATACAATAATATTACATAAAATTATAATAAATTAACTAAAAACTAGAATTTAGACTTTCACGTGCTCTCTCAATCGCCAGAGGGTTCATACTGTTTTGTAATATTTCTGGGCAAAACTAGGGAGCAGAGTTGGCTATGCTGATGCACAGCAGACAGAAGTTTTGCTGCTCTAGTGCTACCAAGCAGAAGATCAGGTTGTGCCATTTCTGGACTTACTGAGTAGGCAAAGGACAATTGGCTCCTCTGCACAGTTATACAACAAGGAGCCATTAAAAAGGGCAGGGGAAGAAGCATATTCCATGCACTGATGTAAAGGAATGGAATTCACTGTTGTGCTCTATTACGACGACCACAGAACAAGTCTATTTTTATTTGCATATTTTAAAATCCATCCCGTTGAGAATGATTCTAGAAAAAACACTCAGTGAGGAAAATGGGAGGCTCTACTTCCATGACGAGCAGGGACTGCCAGATTCAGAATAGGGAAGGAGATGGCTCCTCAGCCTCATTACAGACTGCAGATGAACCAAGGCACATGTGAATTATGCATGAGGTAATTTGGAAAAGCTGTATAAAAAGTTAAAGTTGTGACTATTTGACATCACATTAAAAAAAAAAAGTAAAAAGCCCCATCACCACTAACATTTATTTACCAGTTATTCCAGTGTTCTGCATTCAAAAGAATAGCTCATATTTCCTTTACTCTTTCTTCCAAATCCTCAATTTGAAAAGCAACTAAAAGATATCCCCAGATATTCGTCTGCGAGAGACTCAACTTCCTGATTTCTGTTGTTGATAGATATGAAGCAACATCACATAGGGGGGGAAAAGAAAGAAAAAGATGAGAGAAAACAAGACATCCCAACCTTCTGTCAGGCACTTTACAGCATAACGAGCTATGATGAAAAACAAGTCAAACACGAAGAAAACAAGAAAGCTTGGAAATTCGATCTTCCTGACGGGATCGGGAGTAATTAATTATAACCCATGTGACCACTGGATGTCCCCAGTGTTCCTCGAATGCAGCGCAGACACTGAATCCATGGCAGGTACAAAACCAAAGGATCTGACAAAGAGCAAGGAGCGTGCAAGGACGGGTAGTGATGATTCCCACAGAAATCAAATTCCCAATGCACGCAGATGCACCTGTGGGAGCAGAACAGAGACCAGGGGAACAGCAGATCACACACTGAGAGAGAAACGCTCTTTGAATACAGTTTCCACCAAGGTCACTTGGTGACTACTCGATGCTTAATAATGCAACACCGAGCGAAGCTGGGTGACAGATCCTCAGAGTGAGCCAGGAAAGCAGAATTACTTTGGAGGAAATGTGAAGGAAACCTGGATGAGAGCATGGTGTATGTCACAGGGCAGATAAAGAAGACCCTAGTGCCATACCAGGTGGGAGGAAAGGTGAGTAGGAGCAGGGATGCCAGCACCAGGCCACCGAGAAGCTGCCAGTCAAAAGCAAGCAAAAGAGCTGAAATAACAAGAGAACATCTGTAACACCATGGGGTGTGCTTCATATCAAAGCTTCGAGGGCACTGGTGGGATGAAAGCTGGAGAAGGCAAAGGAAAAGAAAATCAAACCCCAAAATGCACCAGGAAGACTACTTCTACTCATCCTTCTTTGGGGTCGGGTCATATGAGAGGTTTAAGTTCACATGAAGGTCTAGGAAGCTGAGGTGTTAGCATCAACTCATTTTTATTTATTTTCCCAGGTGACAAAAAGCCAGATCTGATTCTGCCATCAAGGAAGACCAAGTGTCTTGCTTACTGTGATAAAAAGAGATGATCTTATTTTTAATGGAAGGAATTTCTTACAAATAGATTCTAATGTAAACTTCAAATCAATCATGTATCTACTTTGTGAACTTAGAAAGCTGAAGCCCTGATTGTTTATGACTTATTTTATTCTTGTAATGAGAGGTTACACCACAAAAAGCACCAGATCTGCCTCCACCTCCTTTCATTAGCACAGCTCCCTGGTGTTAGATGTTGAACTACAAAGCTAGGGGAAGGGCAGCAGTGGCTCATAAAAATAATATTTGGTGAGTGTGCACTCTGTAAAGGTGATATGTGAGTTTATTCTCTCTCCTCCACCCGAAATCCCCTTCCTACTACTTGTAGAAGCCTGATCAGTGGAGTGTCTGGCCCACAGTTGAATGCACCTTGGATTTCAAAAAGCAAGGCATAAACCCCCCAAGAATAAAAGCACTAGGAGAAAGATACTGAAAACAAATACAAACTGAAAACAAGTATCTGAATCAGACATTAAACTACAACATGCCAAACAGGCAATTAGTATTATGTTTAGTTATTATTTGTATTCTGATTAGCTACAGAAGCTACTGGGACAAGCTTCTGGACACAGAACTAAAGGTAACTCCTTCAGCCTGGATATCTGGAAGGGTTTACTAGAAGGGTTTTGTGTTTTGTCCTTTATTTTTCCCCCTCACACACCCTTAGAAGGATGGCTGGTCTGGCACAGTGTGGATATTCTTTTGTTCAGATTTCAGATATTCACAAAACAGAGCTTCACTGAAAAGGCAGTGTTTTTTAGGGGGAGAGCCCTTGGGGAAGGAAGTGCATGAATATATTTGAATAATAAACTAATTTGAGAATTTCATGGTTTGCAATTAAATTAATTAGGCACTCTGAATTACTGGACAGTGACTCTTCAAGCTTGTTCTACTCATTTTGAAGTGATGTATATACACAAATGTGCCAGAAAACCGAGATAGCTTTTATTCCCTCCCCTTGATCTCATCTGTACTTTCAGATCAGCAGCTGACCATAGTACATACATTTTGTACGAAGAAGAAAATGGATAAAGTGATTTGCTCAGATTCCATAATAAAAAAAAAAATAAAAAATTGCTACCTGTTAGGCAGACTTCTGGTAGTCACCACTTTGTTTTGCAGCGTGTTGTCTGACAGACAGAATTCATTGTGTACATCTCAGCCTTCCAAAAAGTGGAGTTACTATCATGACTCTTCATCCAAAGATCTGAGATTGCTAAAAATGTCAGGGATGCTTTATGACAGCTGCTCAAATTCTGAGCAGTTTCTTTATAGCTTTTGGCTCTAAAGGAGGATAAGTAACATATCTAATCTGGAGACCTGATTACTTTCCCAGGTTTGAAATGGAGACTGTGCACTCTCATTTTCAGACTCATTGTCAGAGGGCTCGTTCTCTGGCACCTCCTCCACTCTCAAAACATCACATCTCCACTTGACTCCAAGTTGAAGTCAAGTACGAGAGCTCTGTACCCTCCAGTGCTCAGCTTTTTGCATCTTAATCAGGTGTTACAATTACACAGGCCTTAATTATGACTAACTCGCAAGTTTAGGAGAAAATAATAGAAAACAAAGTATCAAGAAACAGTTAAAATCCCTTAAGCCAAATATTTTGGGACCCAACATTTCAAGATCCCCTTCAGTATGCTGATCCTACAGCCCAGAGAAGGAAGAATTTAACCTACAATATTAGGCTGTGGTAGTAAGATAGACCCTTCAGAATCAGATTCCTCCAGTTTTAATATGGTTTGAAAATTAGAAGGCCTACTATGGAGTCATTTAAATTAAGTCCTTACTATTAGAGATACAACTGAGCTCCATTAGTGTTTACTAAGAATTATCAGACTTCAGGAATTATACATTTATAAACAAAACAAGAACTACAGAGCCACGGCTAAGGGCCCTCCCCAGAAAAGGTTTTGCCCATGCAAGCCAAAGACAATTAAAAGGTGTCCACAGAAGAAAATAAAGACTTTGGCCAAGTTTGTGCAGACCTTTATTCTGTGGCAGCTTTTCCTTATCAGTCATAAGAAAGAGAAATTTTGCCCAGAGTTGCTACATTTATCTCTCATTAAGTTTTAGCTAATCGTGTGTGATATAAAATTCATGTCTGAAATGGCTGTGTAGTCCAGCCTGAAACATTCAAACTGCCATGACAGAGCCCTTTAAGGATGATAAACCAGAACAGGACTACACAGCAAATCCCGTCTTGCACTGAGGGGGTCTCACAAATTCAATTTTAATTTTTATAAACAGATTGCTTCTTGAGTTGTTATTATTAGTGTGAGCTGGACAGCTTGAATTAGAGAATAATTTATTCCCTGTGCATTTCTAATTACAGAAAAGAGGTTCACTCACTGACACACTTGTCCGTCTTGTTCTTTCCTGTCTTTCAGGCATGGCTGATTGCAGCTAAATAGACAGACCAGCACAAACTGCATGAGAAACACAACTCTGTCAAAAAAGGACTGAAGTGTTACCATTAATTATTCTGGACCATGTGCTCATTTACAACAGATCTAACATGAGAAATATTCTCAGAGGTGTCAAACAGCCTCAGTTTCATAGGTGCATGGGGGTAGCACTGACTAAATGTTTGAGTGACTGGTAGGATGTGACCTGCCAGAGACCCCTGAAGCTTGGGGATTTCATGTGCAATTTGTGTTTCAGCATTCAATAGATAATTTAAATTGGGCCACTCTCTCTGAGCATTTCTGAAGGATCTACATGCCTAAGCCTGTGTTGGAAGTGCACAAGTATCTAGAAACCTCCCCCACCCAAACAACCAAAACCCAAACCCAACCAAATCCCCCCCCCCCAGCACATTTATGAAAATCTGTGCAAGTGATTGTTTGGAACTCACTGCATCGTAAAAAGGCTTGAGGAAAGTGAAATTGCATTTACTAAAGAATGTTGAAAGGTAGGTGTAACAATCACTGGGTGCATAGGAAGGGAGTTTGAAAATGCTAACTGGGGGAAAGAACAAAACCTAAATCACCATGATTTAGTTAACCCTTGCTATAACAGGGGCTGTTGTTTTAAATAATTGCACAGAAAATAGTTCATTTTAGCCATTAGTCAGAGGAAAACACTTTGCTAAGGCAAAAATCAATCGATAGGTAATTCACATTGGAACTGAAAAGAGAAGCAGCACTGGATTTACCAAATTATACCCATCAGTTACTTAAGCCAGAACTACAAGACCTTTGCCGGTCCAATTTATTTATTTATTTATTTTAAATACAAGAAATAGGTACTTTTGGAGTGCCTTCAGTGCCTCTGTATTTAGGCTTTTTAACATCTGTGCACTCAAACAGGCAAGACCTTCATCCACCCTCACCTATTTAAATAAACAATTTCCCACCCCAAGCAAGGAGCAGCAACCAAAAGCTGCAAGAACAAAGCATACCATGATGAAGCTACAACATTGTCAAATAGCTAATAATCGCCTCCCTCCCCTCCTCGTGCAGTTTGCTGCTCTCTGTGGTTGAAACTGTTGGCTGTTTTTTGCAAGACCTGTATCATTTCTGTACTCTGCAATGAAGTTTCTTACTGAAAGTCAGATATTCCCTAGCTCTTTTTCAGTGAATATGTAAGGCTGCATAATATTTTTCCTATTTAAGGTTTGACACAATATTCTCACTGTTAAACTTTAGTTTACAAACTGCTTAAGTTTAAAGAGCATTTCCATTAAATGGCAGCTCTTTATAATCAGGGACAAAGCTTGTTGAGGGGGTTATCACCTGTCAGCACGATATTAAAATCTCTCAGGTTTCTCAACTGAATATTTTAAAAAGGAACAATTTCAAGACAACAGCAAAACCCTTTTGGCTGAAAAAAGCCAAGGTAAAGAAATGCAGAATTGCATGTAATGCTGGATTCAGTTTCAAGGAGCATCCTCTTGCAACCATTGCTTTACTGGTCAACATTAATTTTGAATTTATATTTTTTCTTAGTATCAAAGATTGCTTCTTTCTGCCTGCTAAATAGACAGTATCTTCATATAATTTTTATTGACCATACAAAACCCCCCTGAGATACCTTGCTGTGCCTTTTACTAAGTGCTACCATAACTACTACCCCCAACCTCATCAGCAATTTTCCTTCTGAAGTTTGCATGACATGACAATGAAAGCACTAGGGATGTGGTTTCAAAAGATGATTTTTAACAGGCTACAAAGCAGGTAGGACAAATGTCAAATGCTTTAAGGCTTGTTTTTCTGTTGGTGTCCCCCTCCTCCTCGGGGTTTTTCGGGTTGTTTAAGTGCTTCAGCTTTCAAAACATTTCTTCTGATCGTAAAGGAAAAAGAATAAATATATTTAAATAATAAAAGGAGAATCCAGAAAATATGCACACCTGCATTCAGCCCCATCCAGTCAGCACACTCTGCTGAGAATACAGGACTTGCTTTCAAAACCTCTGTTCAAAACTAAGCTGTTCCAGATGTGATAGCACAACCACTTGAACAGGAGTTTCTCATGTGAACAGGTAAGAAGCCTAACCCTCAAAGATGTAAAGCTAATATCTGCAGTATTTTCTAGACTCGTGTATTTTCTCAGAAGTTAGAGAAGAGCAGCAAGAATATTTTGGCTCTGCAAAAAATCATGGTATTTGGAAAGGTGGTCAAATGTAGATACGCATACTCCAATTTCTTTGCTTAATCTGGAGGGAAATAGTCAAACAAAAAAAACAAACCCCCAAACAAAATAAACAAACAACTCCTCACCACCAAACAAACAAAAACTTCCAAAGTTGGAAAACATGCTGGTCATACAATATTTAAAAAAAAAGTTTCTGCCAATTTTATTTTTTAAAGCGCAAACCCCCAACAAAGTATGCAGACTGTTTTAAAATTTGGCAGTCTGAGAGTGCAGTATCCAGTACTCTATAGAGATGAATATCTTCAAAACACTGAAAAATCACTGTCAAAGCCATTCCCTTCACTCTTATTACCACTGAGTATTAGAACTGATTAACTAAATAGTCAGCACCAATACGTGTAGCCTGCATGAGGTTCAGATGTCAACATTCTCTGAATCAAGGAAATCTTTATTTAAAGTTACAGACAGACAAACTAGAATAATTTAAAGTACCAGACCAATAGAATATGACTTCTGTGGTGAGACTTCCTAGAGACCAGGTAGAATGAAAAAGGTAATTTTTATTCTATTCAAAACATAGACAACATGAGGAGACTTCTGATTTTTTTTTTCTTTTAATTAAGGTGAAATAAAAGCAAACTTTCAAAACACCCTCTGGAGGGTAGTTGCACTTGCCATTGCCATGGCAGATCTAGTACATGTCAGAGCAAGCTGACACCAAAAATTAAGCCTAAAAGCTTTAGCTCTTCTCAGCTCTGCTCTAGAGCCACAAGAAAGGTGTCCTCCTACCTCAGTGTTCCAACTCAGAGTTCCCACAGGAGCTGAATAAGACCAATTTTGGTAACTAGTTGGACATGGACGTCTTCCTTCCACCAGTGGCAGAAATCAGGTGTTTCTAGAAAATTTACAAGAACTTTCAACTAATAGAAGTGGAAAGAAATCCAGCACAGACCTTGACAGCTCAGTTTAATGCTGTAAAATTAGTTCAAGGGTAATTTAATCAGACATTCTCAGGGTTCTTTACCAAAGAAAAAGAATTCTGAGGGTTATTCTTCCTTTCATACCTAGGGAATCTGATTGAAACAAATTAAATAACTTGCATGAGGACACTCAAAGCCTATGTAATGTCTGATCTGGTTTCTACCTTCTGACTACTACTGCAGAGTCTTAATAACTCCCTCTTTCCTCCACAAAGCTGCAGGCTTCAGCAAACAAAGTATTCCTTATAGCTAATTGGTATTACATGGAAACTCAACTGCTCTTATTTACAAAACTACAGATTTATGTCAAGCAAAGCCAATTATGCTTAATGTTTAAACTATTGCAGGTGCTCAATGACATTGTTGCTAGGCAGTAGAAGTGAAATTGCTCTTTTAATGCATCTTGTTCCAAATGGGAGCATGTGTTTTATCATCAGTGCAAACTTAACAGATGGAGATTTTAATCCTCTCCAATGAGTTTTCCTCACCCTCCCATATGCAAAATGGTGTCCCATACATTTGGACTTACCTGAGGTGCTCAATAAACTTTCTGGGACAGAACTTGCAGTTTTTGTATGTTTGTACTTGGATACAGTAGAAAAGACATATATAATCACATTGAAAAGAAATCCCAAAACTGTACCAGCAGTAACCAGCCACAGGTTTGGCTATTCAAGGTTAGTAGTGACCTCTGCTTAGCACAGCACCTTCTGAAATAGTTATAACCAGAACTGCACAAAAAGCAACCTCTTCCAAAGTCAAGACTGACTCTAGAGTCCTTTATATTAATTTCACTCTGTGCTGAGAGATTTAGAAAATTTAGGCAGTATTCAAACAGAAAACTAAACTGGGGTGTTTCCTGTCACTCCTAACCTCACTTAGGAGGCCATTTTTTCCACAATACGTTTCAAAACAGTAATTTTTTATGGTGAGGATTAAAACATTCATGTCTTGGATTTACTTTGTGCAAAGAGATACGGAACATCAACAGGTGATCTCAAACACAGATCTGAATATTTTGTTATCTCCCATGAAAACTGCCATAAAGCTGAAACGCTAAACAAAAGAAGCCTATCCTAACATTTTCCAACTGCTTATTGCACCATTTCACATGCATACACATCTCCTTATTTTTTTCTGTCCTCTGATTTTTTCAGTTCAAGAAGCATCCCTGTCTGTTGGTTTTAACTGCTAAATTGCTCTGTCATAACAACAAGCATGACTTTTGCATGTAGCTTCCTCTGCACCAACAACTGAAAGAAGTAAAAATGCAGTAATTGTAACTTCCTTTTCTTTTGACATCCATCTAAAAGTCCAAATTCTTTATTAAATCTGATAGAAAAAGCATTCCTCTGGTCCATGTGAAGAAGGTAGAGAACTTTATTTATCCCAGAGCCCATTCTAACCCGTCTTCCAGAGTACCTCTTTATGAAGACTACCCACCTGCTCCCTTCATTGCTGAAAGCCTTTCTTGCATGACTGCATGCCAGAGAAGTCCTGTCCAGGGAGTTAAGGGAGTTAACTAATCCTCCTTTTCCTTGCAGAATGATCTTCAACAGCCAACTCATCTGCAATAGCTACATTCTGTTATCTGCTGTCATCTAGTCTCACATTTCGATTTCTGAGGGGGAAAATAAAAAGAAACAAACTAGTCTTAGGAAGTTTGAGGTCATTCAGCCTGAGAATGCACCAAGGGAAAACCTTTATCTTAAAATCAGGTTAGATTTCTTGTTCTCCTGTTCTTGATGTAAATACCTCCAAACTGTTGTTATTTTTGCACTTAAAAATGATAAAATTACCATTAGGTGTTAAAAGCATTTCCAACCCAATTATATTCACTGGCCCAAATCTTAGATTTTACTCTTCCATTGCATAGTTCTTCTCCTTTTGTGTATAACTCTCAAATGCATTGACAGCAACCACATACCTCCTGTCAGCAGACTCCAGCCAGCATTTTTGTAGCTTTTCTGTGCCAAGACACAGGCCAGGTCAAGTATTCAAGAATTTCTCAGGAAAGAAACTGGGAATTCTCATGGCTTAAATCTGGGTTTATCACAATACAAATACATTTTAGAAAATAATACCTTACAAACAAAGAACTGTCAGGTGGGATAGGTAAATTTACTCAAATATGTAGAAATTAGCCTGTCGCCCACTCTGTGGTGGCCTCAGATAAGGATCCTTCAGCCTCTTTCTGCCGTTCCTCTCACAGCCCCAGCTCCAGCCCAGTTTTTGGAGAAAGGGTTTGTGCCTTGCCAGCAAGAGCCAGGACAAGGCAAGCAGGCAGCCTTTCCCCCCTACACCACTTCTTACAGGGCAAACAGGGACTTGTACACTCAGTTCTGCCATCAAGACATGACATCCCCCACTAGTAAGAAAGCAGGTATTTTACATGGATGAACATTTCAGATAAAACTTGTAGAAAGATATACTTACTTCTTCCATCTCCACTGGGGCTCCCCAGGATTCTTTATTACCATGAATATATTTAAAAAAATCCACAAAAGCCTCACTTCCAGGTGGATACTTCTCCTTTCCACAATATCTGTTGCCATCTGGGCTTTAATGGGTCCCTCAGCCACCTCGTAGCTCTCCTGCTGACCCTGATCTCCATCTTCACAAGTTATTTCCCACGGGGCACATGTCAAATGTTTACTGAAATCAACACAGTTCATCTCTACTGTGTTTTGTTTAGAAAATGAATTCTCATTACACAGGCATTGAGATAGTCTGGCAAATCTACCTCTAATACATTTGTGTTTTATTTGATTCAATTTTCTTTTTTTTTATCTGATGACTTTAAATACTTTTAAATTTTTTTTTGAAATAATTAAATATTAGTGAGATCAAACTAACAGCTCCTTACTGCCTTCCTTCCTGCTTCTTGGGTGTATTTACTAAATTTTCCTCCCTCTTCCACAACACCTAGCCCAAATTTACACCATTAAATACAGTTAATGGAGGACAAGTGGTTTCCTTTACCAGCATTTCCACAGTTTCAGCTCACAAACTACACTGGTGTCACTTCAGTGAATTCTATTCTTTCAATGCAGTTTCTCCTGTGGCAGAGCCCTCCTCAAATCTAGCAAGCATTTTGACTTAACTACCACTTCCACTATGAACATCTTGATATCAAAGTGCTCCTTTAGTTTTTGGGTTCAATATGTTTCCTTATCACATAGAGACTGCACTTCTATCCTCACTCTTTTTAGTAATATGACTTTTAAAAAGAAATGTTAAGTGCTAGATTAACATCTCTCACAATAACAAAATCAGCCAATTTTGCTTAAAATTGTGTAGGTCTTTAGACAGGAATGCATTTTACTAACAGTTTTTTCACCCCATTTCCAACTGCATCTACCCTTTCCCAAGCTTTTTTTTTCCTAATTCCATCCACCCCCTGCAACTGGGCAACAATTAATCATTTTGATGTAAATAAATTCTAGTCTCCAGTTCTCTTACTAACAATTTTCTTTATATCATCCTTTATGAATGTCAAATCTCACAGTACTTCTGCCAAATAAGACAGGATCAATTTTTCATGGCACAGTTTATTGACTGATGACTGGTATACAGTTTCTAGTATATTTTGGGGCAGATTTCCAAGCAATTTGCAAGGAAGGTTGCAAAGTATAGCTGTGTCCATTTTAGTGACAGGGAAACTAAAGCAACAACTGGCAGAAGGCAGAGTAGAAGATCAGCAGCAGAGCCAAGAACAGAACATGAGTCTCTCACCTTTGCAGGAATCAGCCAGCCAATATCAGACTCCAAAATTACTTGTAAATGATACTGTTGCAAAGGAATTTGTTAAATAAATGCATACATGTTTATTACATTTGAACCATTCCTAAGTACAAATATATGTGGATACCTACCTATATCCAAATAGAGATTTAAAGCTTCTTTCCATTAACCATCCAAGGAGTGACCCCTGCTTCCCCTCATTGTGAATTACAACAGTGCAGCCTCCAACAAGGCCAAATCCCACGACAAATGTTATTTTGTAAACTTATAAATAACATTATTTGTCAGATAATTCACAAGTACATTGGCAGTACCACCTAACTGTGCTAGGTAATTTATCATCAGAAAGTTGGTGGATAACACAATCAAAATTTAGTCAAACAAGGGTGAAATTTTATCAGGTTTTCTCCATAGGAGACAAAATGGGAGAACTTTCCAGGATGGCATCATAATGCTTGATGGTTTTTTTGTGCTTCAAAAGCTTTTCTGCAGGAAGACTTCCTCTGAATTCATTGGTGTAATCCTCATGCAGAGTGTCGTATCTGGGGGAGATGACAGAGAAGGAAAATACCAAAATAATCATCCTTTCAGACATTATCTTCACCCCTTGTTTATTAGGCAACACTTTGCAAGGTGCAGAGTTCTAGGCAGCCAAAAAAAAAAGTAGGATAGTGATATGCATTTTTCTAGAACCTTTCTGGACTTCAGAATAAGTGCCAAATTGGATGCAGAAGTTAAAAATACCTATACTGTCTCTTTTAAACAAATTTAAAAAATAAACATGCTTTTATCCTCAGAGAAATTTTAGTACATTTTTTGTAATTCAGAGTTTTGAAGCCTCATTTTCCCCCATGCCTAAATCAGCGTTTATCTGAATAGTCCCCACTCTGTTTTTTCTCCCCCCTGGGAGAATTCTTATTCAGCACAAAACGAAACAGTTACATTTGACCTCAAAACCCATATTTCTTGTATGTTTTGGTTTTCTTATTGAAAAATGAGGTACCTTGATTCTGAAGTGAAAAATGATTTAAAATAAAATTTTTAAAACTTTTTTCCTTACTTTTAAGAAGATTGGAGGTTAAAAAAAATCCATAAAAATATGTCAAGTTGTGGAAAAATTTTTTGTTGAGTTCAACCTGATTTTGTGGCAACTTTTTGACAACTGAAACCTTTTCTTTTCAGCAGTAAATGTCACAAACGAAAAATTTACAGAAGAATAAAATCTCAAAAGAGGGATACAAAGTACATGCAGGAGAAACATTTTTCTTGTGACTCGGGTCACATTTAGAAGAGAATCACATTGAAATAATTGACAAGATGCTAGAGTAAACTTTGGTGCTGCAAAGTTGGTGCTAAATGTAATAGAAAAAGCAATACTTTTGTCAAGAGCTCTAGAAATGCACTGCCCTTGGAAGTTTTCTATTACTGTTATCATCAAATCCCTGCTTCGTGGAGGTTTCTGAAGGATTTCCATAGAACTGTCTCCCAGTGTCTAAGAGTGAATGGCACTTGCACATGACCCTTCCCAGTCCTGGTGACACAGGTTGCTTCTCTCCCTCTTCTTGACTACAAGTATTACTTATAATACTGGAAATAGAAAGTTGACTGTGATAAATGTTCTGGGATACAGGAGGCAGGCTGAATTTCAAACCACCCTGGATGGAAGAGGGGATCACAGTTGTCAGTTCCTTGTATTTTACAGGCAACACACAGGAATTAAACCTACACTCTACAAGTCATAAAATTCCTTCCTGTATGGGGACTGAGAAATTATGTTGTCTCCAGCAGAAAGTTGCTTTCATCCCATGCCCAGTAGAGCACCAGCAAACACAGGGGGTTGTTCTGTGGAAACCACTGCCTACAACATTAACCTGTACTGCTCTGCTGCTTTCTTACCACCCCTCTGCCCACTGCCCTGTACTAAGGATGCAAGCTTGTTGAGATGACAGTATTGCTTTCTATATATTGGTACTAAGCCAAGCACAGTGGAGGTCAGTTCCATGGCCAATATATCTTTGTGCTCCCATCTGAACTCCATGCCAACATATTTACATTTTTCTATAAAGAATATGATGCTCTTTTTTCTTTAAGGCATTTTTATATTAATAAGACCCCATAAGTATTTTAAGGCTAATGACATCAGTCTTTTTCTTTTTTTAACCTTAGCATACTTGTGCTCTGAAATCTCTCTCCACATATGATCTATCACTATCAATTCTTTATTACCTACTACTTCACAGATTCTACAAGAACCTGTACCTACAAATGAAACATCAAGCTTTCATTTTCTCGCACATACCTGTGTGCAATGGTCCAGAACCCCAGGGTGTTCACCATCATTAAGGAAGCCAAGAAGAAGAAGAATCTCTCCAATTTACCTTCATGCAGAAAGTGTGGAAACCAATTGCCTGGTAAAGTAGACATTTGAAGCAGAATTAGTTTGCCTTGCAGCAAGAAATGTGGCTCATATGGAAGACATGAGGACAACTTTGTGTAAGACACAATCCCAGCAGGTGCTCTGAACCCCCCAGAGGTGTTTATACAGATTTCATTCTCACAGCTTCCATGGTTCCTTTTTGTCTACAGCGTGTTTGCTCTTGCTTTGCAGATGCAGAATAGAAACCTAAATAAACTAAAGAACCTTCCTAATAAATCTGAAGTGTACTGGAAAACCTAATTCTGCACAGCTATTCCTGTAGTGATTGGGCCACCTTTCCTCTGTATTATCCTGTGCACACAGCTAAATGAATGTTAAATGTGAAAGTTCTGGAAAGAGCTGGAATTAAGGCATCTGGTAGGAATTCTTGTTCATGCCTGTTATAGTTTTAATAGGTTCTTCTTAATGAAAAACATTTTAATAAATTTCAAAACCCCAAAAACATAAGAAGCATTTGCTCAGTTCCTTGAATGGTACTCCATTACCAAGATGCCCCCTGACATTTTACTTTACCTTTCTTTATAGGTGCCTTTTGCAACATGTCCTACTCTTGCATCCAGTGTTTATTTGCATGAATCAGACCTTTTTCTAACCAAGGCCCTTGTCATTAGTATCTGGGACATTTTAGCAGTTTAACTCGATTCAGCAGAGGACAGAATCACCTCTGTGCACACAGAAGCTTCCCTGCCTGTGTTCCTGTGTGTTTCAGTTTACAAGCATATTGCTTTCAATGTTCATTGCAACAGGTCTGCAAACAAGCTCAGGTGGTAAATAACTACAAAAATCAAAATGCTTAAAAAGAAAGCCAGCCCCAGTCAGTCTGCAATTGAATACAGTAAGTACCTGAAGTACCATAATCAACTGCAGCAAAAACATAAAACCAAGGTGAAAAAGAAGTTACAACAGAAACTGAAGTCACAGAATATCAGTGCCCTATACAGTGCTGTAATGACCATTTACACAGGTTGGAAATACAGAATATTTATTGCCTTTGAAAAAGGCAGATAGACTGTCTTCATTAGCAATTAATGAAGAAATATAGAGTGTGATGCAGCTAATGCTGAAAATGTGATGTCCACACGATCAGGGGTGTTCACATCAGACCACTTCCCTCAGACAGCTGGAACATATCATACATGATCACTCTTTATTCTTTAGTTCCACCCAAAAGGAATGCAGTTGCTTTTATGCTCCAAGATCATTCTATGATTCAAATCAGAGATAATCAGGAGATTCAGATTAAGAGCACACTCCTGATCTGCACTAAAATACCAACATCGATGTGCCCAAAGTCACCTTTGCTACATCATAGTCTGGTATCCACTCCTGCCCATCTACATAGTGTGGTTATTCCCCTTGAACGACCTAAAGGGGTAAGGAGGAAAACCAGCCTTCTTGCCACAGCTGTGCTGTAAAAACACAATAGCCTTAACCAATCTTTTGGCCACTAATGCCATCTTTAGCCACCAAATACCATCCTTAACTTGTCGATGTTTTACTAATTAGGGAAAAAGAGCAGCTCCACAACATACCAGAGACAGCAGTCAAAGGATTACAAACCACCCCAAACACACAGTCATGTATTCACATTTTTCTATTCCCTCCACATCTTAGTGTTGTAAACACATTTCTTTTTAAAGCTGTTGCCTTTAGCGCCATCAGTGCAGCAGTTTTCAAATTCCCTCTGAAGTTCTCTCCATGCCACGTTACCTTTCTGCCTGTCTCAGAGCAGCACCACTTCACCACTGCCTGCACCACTCCTTTGGCAGTGTTATCTCAGAGTGAGTTTTAAAACTTATCAATTAACATCGTAAGTTGACTGAGCTCCTAGGTGCTATAACTTCATTTTAGCAGCTTATAAATTTTTATATTCATAATTCACAATCAGGTAGTTTTCCATTTTGCATCCCCCAGTGGCCAACAGAAGTCAGAGAGAGAGCACATGGAACTGATGAAAGAGAAAACACACTTGGGGTTCGATGCTACAGCTTGTCAAAGCAGAGTTCACAGTGTCTGCTAGGTTATTCACATTGGCTAGGCTAGCCATATGAGCAGCAGGAGCTTCCTAATGGAATGGCATTTACAGTGGAACCTGGTCAGAAATCATGCACTTAAAAATGGCACTGAGTGATAAAAACAAATAAGTAAGTAAAAATAATTTAGCAGCTTCTAAGAGAATGGAGTAAAATGGACCTTTGAAACTGTCTTAGCACTAGTGAAGGCTCCAGATGGAAGCACTGGAAGTGGGACTTGTTGGTTCTATGTGGGTAGGAGGGCAGCCTAGAAAGCAGGAGATCTGACTTCTACTTGACCATCAGTCTCCTCTGTGGCCTGAGTCAAAGATCATTGCTCTGTCTCCCCTCTGCTTCTTTTAGTAATTGCCAGTGTTTAAACAGTGAGGCCAGGATAATGACACAGAGGTTTTGGAAAACCCTGTATTGTAAATGGGCGACAGCACAGGCAAAATTGGATTGGGCGTGGTAAGGCTTCAGCTGCCACAGCACACTTTTTTTTCTCTCTCTAGTTTCCTGTTCTGTCCAAAACAAGACACAGGAGCAAAGTGTTCTTTTCCTTTCAGAAGGGGGCAAAAAGGTTTGTCACAGGTGTCTTTCTCTACAGAGGAACAAGGATGGCAGCAGTCCTAGGATATCCAGACTGTAAACCTACTGCCCACATGCATTTTCAGCAGTGGATGCAGCAAAGATTAATGTAGCCATTGCTTGTTTTCAGCCAAAAATATTTACTTCTCACTCCTTTTTCTTCCATTTTCCTTTTTAAATAAAAGTTTTTCCATGAAAGAGGGGATAAACCTGGACTACATTTACTTCTACTTACACTCACTTTACAGAGAATCCTCTCCTCTGCTGGTAGGAAGCCTTGGGAGAAGAGTTGTCAGTGCTAAAACATCACCCATGCGTTTCAGGAACCAAAACTCTCTTTAGACACTTTCACCCCTTGCCCACCAACCCCTTCCACAAGCTGTCTGCAGACTCCAGCATTTTCCACTGACTGGAAAATGGGTTTGGGGTTCATACTCCGGATCTTACTCTCAACCATAGACATTAGGAACTTAGAGAGCCAGCTTGTTTGGTTCTGCTGAAATAAAGCACCCTGGACAATGCTGTGTTTGAAGAGTCCAGCGCTTTCTCATCCTTGGATTAGCAAGCAACATGTTAATAATTCACTTTCCCCAAAACAGATTGCCCTTGGGTTCTATCAGTCCTTTAGTTTTCTATGGAGATTTCCAACAGAAGTGTCAATTACAAGGTTGGTTTGTCATATGGATAATTGGTCACTGGGAATTAACTTTCTACAACAAGCTTCTGATTTCCATTTTTATTCTAACAATGGAAATACTTTGTATTATGAATCACCACAAAGAATTGGAAGTTTCATTTATCTGCATTATTTAAAAGATTTGGTTAGAGGAGAACTGGTTTTGTATTTTATGGCAAATTTAGAACCAATGAGAAGATGAAGTCTTGACAGAGTCAATGCCGCAAGCCTGATCTACCATCGTGGAAATAAAGTACCTGGTAAACTTTCACTGACATGTTGCAGTCCTATCAATTTTGTATCAAAATCACTCAGTTGGTACAAGAAAAAGGAATATTATACCACACCAAAACACCTGGTCCTACCAAAACAGGCAGAGGTGTAAGTGAAGCAGAGATTAGACATGAACAAAAACTTCCCTGGGCTGCTTCTGGGGGATGACTGACAGTGACAAGCTGCTGGCAGTATTAGCCATCAAAGATGTGGAGAGGGCTGTAAATCAGTCTTCAACAAATACTGGTGCACACAGCGTATCTGTGACTAGGATGGCACCCTTGGAGAGCTCAAGGGAAAGACCAGCATTGCACAGAAGGGCACTCAGGGTTTTTTACTGAATAACACCATCATATTTTATTATGGGGCAAACAATGAAGACAAAGCAAAATAGTCACATGCCAGAAGTTAGTCTCCTCAGTACCATTCCTGTATTTTTGCATCTATCCTGCAACCTAGACTATGATTACAGAAAAGAATTCATATCTTTGAAAAGGTTTGTATTGCCTTCCATCATTTCATCAATTGAGTGTTTAATCATATCCAAATTAAAGTCTCAGTCTGCCTCTAATCCTTATTAGCTAAGTAGGCATGAGTGGACACCACCATCTGGACTGCAAGAAATACCCTTCAGCTTTATCATCTTTGGTATTTAGAATCACACAAGGCTCCAAATGAAAAAATACCTCAAAACAAAACCAAACTCCTTCAAAAACACAACCAAAAAAACCTATCAAATGCAAGCCACAGAAAAAAACCCCAGTGGTTCTTTAAATACTGTGTCTGGGGCAGTTTCCTTCCTCTGACCTTTTTTATTTTTATTTCTTTTCTACATATTTATGTTAATATTTTTAGAGAAATGTATTCTGAAATGATTGGCATAGGAGGACAGGTTTTGTCTTGCATCTTCTTCCGTTAAAATGTTAGGAGAGGTAAGAGATCCAAAAGAAAGCCGTTTCCCAGCTTGTACTGAAAATATCACTGTCACCCATCATCTGTTTGCACTCGTCAGATTTTTTAAAAAGTCTTATTTTATCATATTCACACCATCCTCCATAGATGCGTTAAAAATGATTAATGCAGCTTTGACTGACTGATATCTGATCAACTTTGCCAATAAAAACCCAAATAAAATTCTAAACTAGTGACATGAAATAGGATATAAAAACGTTTACATTTTGTCAACACCCTCTGTGCTTCAACACTTCAAAATACACAGTGGAGGATCTACTTCACAGTAGAAATATGGCAAGCATGGTCTCATTGCTTAGAGATGGGAGAACCAGAAATAGTCTTGGCTCAGGTTTTAGTGAACCAAGACTCATGAGACAAGACAAAAGCATTCATAGCCCCAGAGTCACACACTAAACCTTGTTAAATCTTACAAAACCATCGCAAGAACACTATTTTCTCTTTCAGAAAATGAGAAAGAACTTCCAATATAAATAAAGTAGCTGAGCATTTTTAGGAATTAAAAAGAAGGTTCTGGTTGGTTTGCTTTACTCCCAGTTTCATAAATTGTCCAGATACCAACTATTTTACAAGCTCTTTAAACAGAGCTGAAAAAAAATACCAACTGTCAGTAAAGAGAATTTAATTTGTGTAATTGGACTGTAATTTGACCTAAGAGAGGTCCTAGTTTTATTCCCTAAATCACTGTCATCTTTAGAAGGTTCAATAGGTAGCCATTAGGCTTTATGAATTTAAAAAATATTATTTTCCTGATCTTTAGTTTTTCATCACAAGCACCAAAGAACATCATAAGAAGCGCAATTGAAGAGACTGGAAAAGATACAGATGGAATAAAAGAATTTTGTTTAAACATTTTCTACCAAACCAGGAGAAAAACAAAACCAGGTCTAAAATTCTCCTTTGGTTCCCTACTTTGATTTAGGAGTCAGCACGACAAGAGTCTATCTGGGATGAGTAGAGGAATACTCTTAAGTCATCAGACTGAAGCGTTATAACACTAATGAGGACACAGGAATATCTCCAACTTTACAAACCGTGAATTGCATGAATTATGGTAATTTGGAATAATTTCTCTTATTCAAGCAAGGAATACTGGGAAAGAGACAACCAGTGAGATTCCACTTATTTTTAAAAGTAAAAAGTGAGAGCCCAATATGTTGTTAACATACTAATAAGGAAAGTAATCTCAACGCTCTCGTAACTAGAGAACAGAGCAAACATTAAACAACTTTCACTTTATTTTTTCTAATGCCTTTCAAGTTTTCAGAGGATATTTCCTATTTAGGGGTTTATTCAGTCCCATTACAGCACCTTAATCTGTATACAGAGTCTCACTGAATCACCTGGAAATTTCACAGTGACTTTTGCTCAGGATAATGGTGGGACCAATTCCACCTAGAGGAAGAGAAGGTCTGACAAAGTTAAACAAAGACAGACATTATAAGCTCTTTTTTCTTTTCTTTTTCTCAAATCTATGTAGAAAAGTTTGCTATCCAACCACATAAGAGTGAGAAGTATTTTAGCCAGGACACTTCTCAGTTTGCTCAAAAGTCTTGAGCAAAAGGGGATAGAATGTGGCAACTGCAGCCTGTGGAGAATTTGGGAGGGTTCAGCCTTCTTGGTCCCAGCCAGGATAAGAATTTGAAGTCCCTGTTAAAACAGTATTTCTGGCAAGGAATGAACATTTTCTTTTTTGAATCAATTACATGATTTCACATAGACTTACAGAAAAAGAATAAATCACCTTGATAGAAAACGAGACAAAAACCTACTGAATTGCAAACCAAATGCAAATATCGTTTTCCTCTATCACTTTGTATAAAAATACTCTATAACTAATTAATTACATAATAGTGACACAACATAGGCAAAATATTTTGGTGCTGACATGATGCTTAATTATTTTATAATTATTTAATTATACCCAAAGTAAAACTGCAGTAAAATATGTCAGTTTTACTAAATATTTCAACCTTATAAAAATTAATTTCCATACTTTAGGGGGAGTGGAATGAAAAAATCAGCAACAGTCCTTCTTAAACTGTTTGTGTCATTGAACCCATATTACACTGAATCCACATTACACAATGAAAAACAATCTGTTCCCCTGGGGGAACAAGGAGCTCACCTCTCCACACTGGATGCCTTGTTACTTAATAGTTCTCTGCCTGACTCATTTGTATAAACATTCCTGTTTTTTACCCATCTCTAGGTGATGTTTTTATACCTCGTTATAAAATTTTAATTGAATTTTTAACTTAAAAAGAACACTGCATGTCAAAGCATCATTTGTTTGTTCAGATCTTGCAAGTAGGAATAAAAACTTCTTGTCAGCCTTTCAAAATACCCACTTTTCCTTGTTTTTAAAATACATGATTCTTTATATAGCAGAGAGAAGAACCCAAAACTTAACCCTGAGCAGTTACAAAATTCTGCAGCCCTGGTAATTGCAGTGGTGTCATGCATTAGGACCAGGAGTGTGCTCTCTAAGAGAACAGTTCTCTGTAACACAGTACCAAAAGAGCTTATCAGTGGAAAGCATCTTTAGAAGTACTGCTTCAGCAAGTGGAACTATTTCAGATATGTGAACAAAGGGCTTCCTGTCCCTCGGTTCAAGAGCTCAAGTGCTTTACCTTTTAAATCTACTTACGAAACAAGTCTTTTCTGTATTGAACAAAGATTCATCAGCAAAGGAAAAATGACTAAGAAATTCTTGGCTTATCTTAAAAGTCAGCATCCCAGAAAAAACCCCAGTACACAGCTTATACTAAATACACCTCAACAGGCTGAATCTGAAATAACTCCTTTAGAAACAGGAAGTTCTCTGGGAATTGCAGGACTTATCTGCAAAAGGGTAAAACCACACCAAGATCGTACTGTCACTGAATCTGGTTCATCCAATAGCTAGGCAAAGGTGTAAAGGAAGCAAGAGAGAGGCAGTGGGTCCAGGGGATGAGTTCCCTAAACAGTCTTGAAACACTCAAGCCCTTTTCCCTATGACACTGTGGAACAGACAGAAACGCGTGTTCTCCATTCTTTAAAGCACAGATCTTGCTCTCATGGCCAGAGGCTTCCATGTAAGTGTGATAACATGAATGCATGAACATAAAAAGGCGCTTCTTAACCAATTTGTTTTCTTGTCTCCCAGAACAGAAGTACAGAGATTGCATGCGAGGACTTCCTGCAAGATGCCGCCCTCTAATTACTCCAACTACCAAAACTAAGATGACTCATTAAAATTGGATGAATACAGTTGGAAGGCTATTTCCTATCTAAATTCCATCTTAATTGTGAGAGCAAATCAATAAAAACTTTGGCATCTCCTTTAATTCTGCTGCCTGATTCTCCAAATCAATAGTATTAGAAAACTGCTCAGGTACACCAGTCATGAGCACACTCTTACCTTGAGTGCCTGCGTGGGCTATCTGAACAAAGAAAGCTCCCATAAAGCATCCAGCTCCGTTAAAGAGAGCTAAAAAATGCATGGAAATCCCTCTGATTCTTTCAGGCACAAGCCGGAATGAAAGTAAGGCACCTTAGAAAGGAAGCAGATACAGTTACAGGTTAAAAAAAAAAAGAAAAAAAATTAAGAAATAAATTATAGCAGAAGATAGATAAGACAGAAAAAAATTCAAAGCCTCTATAATAGAAAATTCCTGTATTTTATACAGAGAATGTACTTACTGCAGAGGAGCAGACATGTTAGCATGTAACCTATTAACAAAGTGTTATCTAAACTGTTCGAGAGATGTAATAAACCATCACATCTACGACTATCAGTATTCCACAAGTGCACAAAGATCTTTCACTCACACCATTTCTTTTAAAGCCTGAGGCATAAGCAATACCAGAAGAACACCCCCATGGTCAGTAAGCAAGAATACAACAGATGTGACATCTAACTGCAGGACCTCCTATGCCAGAGCCCATGCAGTGTTGCCACTTGTAAATACTTCCAGAATCTAGAGCTCTCCATTAACTTGGACAGTTACTCTGCTTCATCTTAAAGCTGGGCAATGCTCCTCTTCCCCAGAGTGCAACCCCAAACTCACTGGGCAATTTTTAAGACACCATTCTTCACTTTTTCTTGCCAGAAGGCTAAAGCAGAAGAAGCAAAAGCTTTGGCACTGAGGGGAAGCTGTAGCATGGTGTTACAGCATGGATGACTATAAATAATCCCACCAGTTGTAATGTGGATAAAGTAGGTTACATTAACAGCAAGACTTTATGATAGTTCTTCTTTTTGAGTAATTTTCACTGACCATCGACAACTTTTGTTTCTTAATTTCATATCTTGAGTCCTCATCCACACTGGTTTGCCGAGCCCCAGTGTCTCACAGCCTCCTTTATTAGTCGAATTCACATGACTTCCCGTTTGAAAAACATGCTGCAGAGAATTCTCTTTGGGTGCTGAGTTGCCTGAAGCACCTCTGAACACAAATGACACTTTGCAACCACAACCTTTTACCCTTTTTGATTTAGATGTCCAAATGAGAGCCTTGGAAACATATTAAAGAAAAAATACCATGGACAGTGTTTTCTTCCTTATTCACAAAAATCACCTGAACTTGGGACACCATCTGTAGATGCAACAACACAGTCTGAAACACCATCCGTGTTCTAGCTAATTTGAATCACTAAGACTAAAACCTTTTTAGTTATTAGTCTCTTCTAAAAGGAGAGGTGCAGAACATGCATCTTGGCCAGATTCAGCCTGGGCAATTGCATCTTCCTTACCTAAATTACCTCCGTTGTTTCAGTTGCATACTCCAGTCTTCCCTGCTCTCACTGTGCTATGGGGAACTATTGAAGATCTGCTGCATTTCACCCTGGAGACTATTGCATTTCATCAGTGGACAAAGCAATTCCAAATATAGCCACAAACTAACAGAGCTGTTTGCTACAAGGCTTCCCATTTCTAAGTGTTTTGCGACACCACATTCTTGCAACACTTCAGCAAACACTGATTTCTTTTAAACCATTGGACTTTAAAGACTAGTTTCCTAATTTAAACCAAGGGTTACAAATTCAGCCTGGCAAAGGCCTGTGAGATATTACTCTCTAACACTGTGAAGAAGAGCAATATAATAGTTTTATTTTATTTTTAAAGACTACTTTAATGGCAGAGGAATAATAAATGTGGATATTATTCTAAGAGATGCTCATGCCACCTGAAGCAGATGATTATACAAAACCCCTATCAATAGGATAATTAAATATATTGTATAAACATAATCCTAAGTATCAGGGACCAAATCATAGAATGGACTGAGTTGGAAGGGACCCTAAAGGTCATCTAGTTCCAATACCTCTGCCACAGGCCAGGACACCTCCCTCTAGACCAGGTTGCTCAGAGCCCCATCCAACCTGGCCTTAAACACTTCCAGGGATGGGGCAGCCACAGCTTCTCTGGGCATTCTGTGCCAGTGTCTCACCACCCTCACAGTAAAGAATTTCTTCCTAACATTTAATCTAAACCTACTGTAATTTTGAAGCCGGTCCTCCTTGTCCTGTCACTACATGCCCTTGTAAATGGTCTCTCTCTATCTTTCTTGTAGGTTCCCTTGAAATACTGGAATGACACAACTAGGTCACCCTGAAACCTTCTCTTTTCTAGATTGAACAGTCCCAATAAGAGAGGTACTAATGAAGATAAAGAGTTCAATATGCCAAATCTAACTTCTCTAACCAAGCACTTCAGAAATGAGGTAACTCTTTTCTTCCTTCTGATTACAAGTGTGAACATTTCTGTCTTTAACTTGGATCATGTACTTTCAGGTCAAGCAAATTATTATCATAATTGAATTTGACCTTCTGCATAAGAAAGGCCATAAAATGTCAGGGAAGGTGAAAAAACTATTTAAGTGTCTAGGCTGTCACTAACATCCACTGAGATCCACTGAATGGTTCCTGAGCAGCAATTCAGTTCAAATTGAAGTAGAAACCTGGAGCTCAGTTCAGAAGTCTGAATACAAAGGCTTAGTGCTGCCAGATGTATTTCAGTGAACCTCAACTACCTGCACAGGGCTGTCTGATATGATGAAAGACCTGGGGGAAAACCCCAGCAGCTGGGGACACAGAGACTGCAAAGAGCCCGCTTGTCTCACGTGTATAGCTGAGATGCTCCATGACAAACAGGGCTGGACACCTGTGCGTGGGAAAGGGAATGGAAGCCACCAAGCCCATCAGCTACAGCAATAACCTATTTTAGGCACCTAGCTGTAGTTTTTTCCATATGCAAGTCTCAAGTTCAGACTTGGCCCCATTTATCTAGGTTCTTAAATCACGCCTCTAACCGCAGTTCTTAGCAAGATGCTTAACCCTTACTTAAATGGGTAAAGATGGCTTTTCTTCCTAAGTAATTCTAATCACAATCCTTTAAAGAGACTTTTTTAAAAAAGAAAAAAAACAATATGGAGTTTTATTTCTTTTCTAAAGGCTAATGTCATCTTCCAGTCACTGGACTTCGCTTGTGTCCCCGTGTGCTAGATTAAAAAGCCTTATTCTACCAGCAATATTCTTCTCGTGCTTTTGCATGAGAAGACTGTAAGCAAGTCACCTCCTAACCTTTTTTTTTGTTAAGCTAAACAGAGAAGGTCACAGTTTTCAGTTACACTTAGCCTGTAACCTAGAAACCAAATTACCTGCCTAGAAACCTGTCTCACTTAAGTACTTCAGAGCTATCAGATGAAGAGGCATTATGAAAGTGCTAAGTATTTAAAACTAGGGAAAATTACCTTTTTAGTGACAGACTGTGACCCACAGCTCTCAGTAGTCTTACAGTGTAAGAATGAAGCTGAGACACTGAAGTTATTTCCTGCTCTTAAATAAAAAGCTGAACATTTCTGGGGTTGTACTGGAACAAGTGACATTCAACCCACTGAATTAAATGCCTGCAGAGATCAGCTAGTGAATTACTTTACCTCTGTCTCTAAGTGAGTGTTGCTTAGATTATTTTTATAATACTAACTTTTTTTTTAAGCTCTGCAAGGTAAAACACTGGTAAGTACTCTGCATGCTCCTCAGAAATGTCAGCGTAGACATGGAAAAGTAAATAATGGAAGGTACGGAAGGTTCAGACTCACAGTCAGGAGTATGACTGCATAATGCATGGATGGCAGGTGCAAGCTGAGCTCTGCCTGTGCTCTGATAAACAGAAGTGTTTATCTCTTGCTCCATGTCACAAGCTAAGGTATGATGATCTGTGGAGGCATGTTCTGATGACTCCTGATTGGAGCACTAAAAAGTGTCTTTGCCTACAACAATCTCTAGGTTAGCTTGTCAGTTGAATTGTGTTACCTGCCCACACGTGCCCTATGTCAGTGAAAAACACATAATAATTCTGTTTGCTGGATCCACAAGTGAGAAGTGTTGAGCTAAATTGCTTCGCCTTCCTTTGACTGTGGCCATTAAAGTGGTCACAGACCATAACCACAGCTCAGCTGCCCATGCGTGTTTTTGTTCTGTCTCAATAAGATCATCACAGAAGAGTTCAGGTTAGAAGGGACCTCAAGAGCTCACCCAGTCCAGGCCCTGCCTGGAGCAGGTGCAGCTTCAAGGCCAAACAGTGGATTGCACATCCCAGGGATCTGACTGGGCTGTCTTACATTCCAGTTAATCTGGAACAACATCATTGCTCATCCTGAGTTACAGCCAGCAAGAAAAATTATGCTTCTCTGAAGCAGGTAAAGCACAGATCTGCTCATTAAGCCCATGGAAGAGAGCCAGCGATAAGATATCAGATGACAGTAACTATTTTTAGGAAACTGATATAATTCTCTGTGTATTAGGACACTCTTGCTTTAGCCTATTAGATTTTACTTACAGGAGGGAGTTACCAAGGCTTCAGCCACTCCAAGGAGGACGTACTGAGGAGCTAAGTGGAAGCAAGGCATGGAGGAGACCAAGAGAACCTCCTCAGAAAGCGTCTGTTCCACCTGAGGGAAGTGCTTTCGGTGTATTTCAGTGAAGCCAGCAACCACCACAGAAAGTGCAGCTGAGAACTGACCTACAACTGGGTAAAGAGCACAGAGAGCATTCACCAAGCTGTCATTACAGGATCATCATGTGTTCATAATGAAGCAAAGTCCTTAGAAATGAAAAAGCATCTTCCTGCCTCTACCCCAAAACATTCCTTCTGAACACCTAAACGTGGATAAAGAGTGCTTGCCATGTATATACAGCAAAAGAACACCAGCTCAACACAGAAAGAATTTAAGAATGCAGAATGAATGAGAGAGGAAAAGCTTTTCTGAAGACCAAAGTCACAGAGAACTTTTTACTTTTTTTAAACATCAAGGGAGATAAAGGAGGAGAAAAAGAAAAGGTAAATGTCCTTCCAGATATCACAAGGGACTGGCTAGGAAAGAATACCAAGCAGCAGGAAATTCTCCTACTTAAGCAGCAATAAGATTCTGAAATATACATTTACACTGTAAACTTTAACCATTTTTTTTTCTGTTTAAAAAACAGAAAACATGCAGGCTGTAGAAGTACTAGATTTCTAAGGTTGAAGGCCGTGGCAGATAGGAGAGAAAAAAAATCACTTGCATATATCACACCTCAGGAGATCAAGGGTTCCTTCATTTGCCCCTTTCTGTCCACTATAGAGGTCCCTTGCACTACTCTTGAAAAGTTGTTTATAGTGCATTTGCTGGATTGTTTAACATTTCAGGATGAGATGAACTGCTTTACTGGGAGAATTCATCTCCAGCTTTCTAAGCCTCATAATAAAAGATAAAAGTTCTAAAACTCAGGTGTATTTTAAATACTGCACGCTTCACCCACTGCATAGAGGATACTATTTAAAATGTATTATTTTATATTTCTTGGTGTTTACAATATGAAATGGCTGCAGCCTCTCAGAAGAGAACACAAAACAAGCAAAGTTTTCCATTCTCTCAACCTGAAATATGTATATCTGATGGTTTGAGCTTGCACTGATTTTGACAAAATTTCCAATTTGTCAGCATTTTAAGTCATAAGGTAGTGAGAATTTGGTTTCTTTTTGACAGTTTTGGCTCAAATACCTGGACTGTATGTTTCTTTCAAAACCTCCTCTGACTTCGTGACTGATAATTGTTACACTTATTAGATTGACTCCAACAATCAAAAGCTTTTGTTTCATGTTATATTTGTAACACATATAAACTGTCTTTTTGTGTGTCAGTACAGAAGGGATTGAAACCTTATATAGCTAAGTGGCCTTAGCCTTGTCAGATTTTTGCATGCCTCTGTGTCTCTTCTCTCAGCACCAAACTCTCACACACTTCCACTAGGACAGTTTTCCTACATTTTCGCAGCTTCAGATATTCTCCCCTGTGCCTAACCTGAGCCTTGGAAGCTGCTAAGGCTCCTCTAGTGCTTAACAAGAACATCAGTGAATTATTGCTCCAAAATTGATGACAGGAGAGAATTCAACAGCATTTTTTAGCCAACGCAGCTTGTCAAAGCCAGGTATAAGGCCCTCTAGGAGCTTCTTGTAATCTTCCAAAGCAAGAGTTCTCCTAGTGAAAAATTATGTTGGTTCTAAAGAAACCTCAAGCAGTTCAGTATTACTACACAATTCTATACTTGAAGCACTTTCCTTACAAAAACCCAATACATTTCAGAAAAAGTAACCTCTGAATGCCCAACAATTTTAATTTTTCTTTATGTAGCAGAGGAAGAAACCAAGAGACTTGAAGATCTGGTTTTCCTAACTCCTCTCTTCAGTTCTCTTTAAAACAAGCAGCTTAGAATGACCAACTGAGGCTTTGGGTTTATGGTTTAAATAATATTTAGGGGTGATTCTAGGACAAGGTTCTTTATATTATCTACAAACTAAAGGTTGCATTGCACCTTTGAGAATCCTGATCTCATATGCTGAATAATACGGGTTAAAAAGCTTTCCTAGAATTAATACTTGTTTAGACTAGAATGCCTTTAGGGAGAAATGGTCATCATCAACTTGCAAATCACCTCAAAAAGACACTGGACTGGAGGCTTGATTTTGTGTACTGTATGGAGAGCTGTACTAAAAATCACTTGTGGATGGAGTAAATCCAAGACTAAAGCAGCTTTTCAGTATAGTTAGGCATTAAGAATATTACAGAAAGAACTTCTATGGCTTAGGTATTTTATCTAGAACCTCTTGCCTGTATCTGATGGACACAGCAGACACACAATTTCAGTTCTCTACTTAATCTTCTATATTATTGACCAAATCAAGAACATAAAATGTAAAACGAAACCAAAACTACCCCCTACAAAACTCATGAAACTGGAAAAACTCTACCAACTACTAATTTTTTCATAAAGAACTCTAGCTGTTCAACATATTTGGAACACAGTCTGAAAACTGTTGAAATTTTTTCCTAGCACAAGAGTTGAATTAAAATACAGTTATAGGCTGGCTGATCACCAACTGCCTATTTATACTTCCAAATTTGTTCCTGAAAATAATTGTGAACCTAATTAACTGTTGGCAAAAATACTGGCACTTAGAGGTCTACCATATTTGCAGGGGTAGTCATATACTTGGATATCTAAAGCCATTGCCTGTACTCACAGGTATTTTTATGCCTCAGGTAATTTATCACCTCTAACAGGAGGCTATTTTAATAAATGAAGCTATTAAGAATAAACCACTGCATATATTCTACTGCTGTTCAACATAACAGGATAGAACATTAATACCAACTTGAAATTTCCATAGTTTAAAGGAAAATGATTATCTGAATGTGCTTTTTGTGTTTTAATGCAGATGTTATTTTAAAAACTAGGGTAATTGCAACCTGCTGTGTTATATGCTTCTGGTTTGTATAAAACTTAATAACACTCTTAATTAGGCTAATTTAGTCAGATTAATACCTCTGTGTGTGTCAGTACTCACTATGCTGCCTGCCACGGGGCACTGAATTAATAGCAACACACTGAGAAAATAGTGGTTTATAAATATTTTTATCTGTTGTAATGCAGGCTGGAAGATAAAAAATGTAGGAAGTTTAATGAGAGTATCTATGAAAGGGAATAGTTTTAAGTGAATACAGAATAGAAGCTACTTTCATGATGGTACTACATGTAGATGACATCAGAAAAGGGTCACAGAGGATCCCTTCAAATCACTTATGCTCCCTAGAACATAAGAGGTTTGGGGGTAATTAAAAGCCAAATAAATAAAAATACATTAAAAAAATCATATCAGTGTCTACAGAAGGAGGCTCAATGCCTACTGAAGTCATGATTGCTCCCAGACTATGGGTTTCCCTGAAATGAGTGCCAAACTACAACCCTGAGGTTACAGTGGTTACTGCTGAAAGCTCTGGGACTCACAACAGAGAAAACTTCTTTTTAGCATTGTGAGAAAGAGAGAACACTTCACCTTTGGAGATCCCATTTTTTGTTTAAGTGAAAGTACAATAAGGCATATTTCAGTTAAGGATTTTAATAATGAAGTTGCTAAACACCTGAACAATTATCCCATACTAGATATTTTAATGAAAATGCTAGTACTGAAGAGGAAAGCTCTACCTGTCCAAGGAACCTTCCACCTGCGAAATGTTCAGCCTTTGCAATGGGAACAGCAGTCTAGTGATACACACCCATTTGTTTTGCATAGTTGCCTGAATGTTTTCTTTCTCTCCTCAGTTCCAAAAACAGCTATTGCAGATGCAGAATTAGACTAGATACTTTTATTTCGCTTATGATACCACTGCAGAATCAGGAAGAAACTGTACTAATGATAATACAGTTTCCCTCTTCAGAGCTGCAGTCCTAACAACAATGCAGTTGTAGCATAAAAATACCAGAAAAAACAAAGCATTTGTTCATAACTGAGTTACATAAATCTAGACTCACCATTGTGAGCAACAGACTCCTCTCCAGTATCAGAAAACAAATAACTGAAGGACTTCTTTTCAAAAAAGCCTTTCAGTGTAAATTAATTTTCCAAAAGTTCATGGATAAATAAACATGTAGATGATAACCAAATCAGAGTACTTCTCAGGGCTAAACAATTAATACCACTTCTATCCGATAGTACAATGACTCCTAGTTATTCGTGAGTGTGCCTCAACATATTTTATTGGTCAGAAGCACCTGTCTCTGTCCTACAAAAAAGTTATGCATTTTTTCTTCATTTCTAGTATGTATCCCCAGGACTTTCTTTTCAATAATTCCTTTGAAATATGTACCTCTGAGCATCATCATTCCAAAACAAGTCCATCTTAATATTTATAGCCAGAAATAATTGTATAGGATAATCCATCATACTGAAATTTCTCTTTCAGAAAGAGAAAACATACTAAAACTGTATTCTATACATACCAATATAAATTGTTGGAGAATATCCAGTGTCCTTGGAACTAAAGAGACACGAGGAGTTGATGCATTCCAATACAGGAACAAGAATCAATAGGGGCACAATACTTATCACATTCATTGCTGCAACTGGCAAGACAAATCCACTGAAGTGCAAGTTGGAATTCATGGTTTGGAGATAATATCCTGAAGGAATCTGTATTGAAGAATAAAATCCCACTCCATCAGTATAGCAGGTATTTTTCATGGATAAGATTTTTACTATATTTGGAAATGTCTCCAATTATTTTTTCCTTCTGAAGAAGTCACATTAAACCAAATAGCTGCTGGCCAAAAGGAATGACTATTCATGAAGAAAGCCTTCCAGAGAGTGACAATATTGTTCTCTAGCAGAACATAACATTTTCCTTCTACAATTTTCTTTCAAGTATAACAATTTAAGCAACAGTAGGTGAATTTGATTACCCCTAGTTAGAGCTATTAGCCAATATACAAAATGGTTCTGCCTAATAATTTAAGCCACTTTGCCCAGACAGTGTTTAAAAGAACAGAATCTTAGAACAGCAAGATGAAGAGGGATTTGGTACTGGAATAGCAAAACACAGAGTGATTTTGAACTTCTGATTGTTTGCTCAAGGTGGGAGTTTCTCTTAAGACACTTGCCAGCACCTGACTTTAAAAGCTACAGGGAAAGCAAGTTGGGCCATAACCTTAGAACGAGTTTAATGCAACTGACAGCCATAGCAGCTCTACAGAGGACTTCTTTCACTTGTGGGAACTGAAAACCAAAACCAAAAGGAAAGGAATGAGGAACCAACCAATGGCAGTCATCAAGGTATGAGCAATTAAGTAGATTTGTGAGACTCTTTCACTACAAATGCAAATAATTCCTCCTTCTTGTGTGAGGCTCTACAGAAGATCTGTTGCGTTTATTAAAAAAAAAAAACAAAACAACAAAATCCTATTGCCTTCTACCAACAGATTTTTCAGGGTGTGTTTGTTTGTTTTTTGGAAGCCTGCTTAACTCGTTTCATGTGCAGCAGGAAGCCATAATCCACTCCTTTTTAGTGAAGGGAAACTCCAGCCTGAGCAATTCACAAAGTACTGTCATGACAGAGCTCAATGTGGAACTGATTTCCTTGCTCTGTTTCTGTTTTCAGTGAATTCTGGGTTCCTGCAGCATCCTGCACAGCTCTTCAATATGATTGGTAATTTCAAACGCAGGTAGAATATTACTGCTTTATAGCTGTCTGAACATTAATGTACAGTTAGTAACTGAGCTCATGTAGGGTTTCTACCAATGGTTAGAGTCAACCCTACTCACTAGGAGTCTATTCAGTGCTAAAGATTTACTCAAATGCTAGGTCTTAATAAAAATATGAAAACACCTACATTCCACCCCCAAAAGAAGATATAAATTGTAAAAGGGAGAATAAATAGCAACAGAACTATGCAAGTTCAGAACTGAGCCAAATTTTGTTGGTTTCTTTTTTTACAATGTCTATTGCTAATAAGAATTGACTTCTTAAGAGGAATTAAAATATCATCAACATGAATCACAGGCACTGAAAGCTGCCAATAATACGAAGAAAATGTTATTAATCTTCACAAAAAAGATATTCATCTATCGCTTAGTCTGAGAAAGAGACTTAAACTTAGAGGAAATTCTGCCAAAGGAGTAAGTAGATTCTTTCAGCAGTGAAAATACTTCTATATTTTCTAGATAAATACCTGATTATTATAAACTTGATTAATGATATCTGGTTAATTTTGATCAGGCCACTAATGCATAACCGCGATCGTATATATATATATATATGTGTTTGTTGGTTTGGTAGAGGGTTTTTGTCTGTTTGTGGGTTTTGTTTGTTTTGTTGTTATTTTGTTTGTTTGGGATTTTTTGTGTCTTTGAGGGGAGTGGGGAGTCGGGGAGGGAAAAAGAGAAAGGATGAGACAGATGGATGGGAACGTGGGATGAAACAGTTTGTGCCACATATTTGTAAGCATTTCCTTAAGCAGCATTTTAACAGCAATAAGTAAAAATGAATTTCCGAGCCAGCTCATAAACTTGTTATTCCAGCTGCCAAAGGGTAAGCTACCTCAAACTCCTGCTTAGCCAGGATCATCCAGACAGAAATGCATCTGAAGGAATCATGTCAGCTTAAGTAGCTTCTTGACACATTTACATTTATATAACATACACACACTCAGAAGTGAAAAGAACCACATAGCCTGACAGAGGGGCTGTGAAAGGACTGCTTCTTTCCACAAATGGAAAACCACCCACTTCCACTGTAGCTACAAGAGCCACATAATCCTGTCAAAACAGTAGGAGAAATATGCAGCCAAACTAGCAAATAAAATAGTCTACCTCTCCCTAAAAATGAGTGAACATTTAAGAAATGGGAAAATTACATTTTTCAAGAATAATGTCAAGCCTGAGTCTGTGCTGATAACTGCAACACGGCAGCATGAGGAGCACAGGACTCTAGCACAGGATGTTTCAACCAGTAGAGGTTCGGAGAAAGGAGTAGGAAGCAGTCATAAAGCTCCTTAATGACTCTTGACCAAGTCAATTTTCATTATTTGATGAGACTAGAGGTTATAGCAAGGTATATTCCTAGGTAATTAAAACTACTCTGCAAGGTTGGTCAGCTGGTAAGGCAACACTTAGTAAAAACACGTAGTAAACATGCACCACAGCCTATTTCAAGATTATTGTTTAAAGTTGCGCACCCACCTGCATAACGCATGTTCTGTAGAGAATTTGGAAAGTAAACAATGGGAAGAGTCTGGCGAGTGACTTTGTGCTTTCCACCTGAATCTCACTGTACTGACCACCATGGTTTTCCTTGGCATGATCCAGCCAGTTTGTCACGCCTCCGCTCAAGTAGCGATATCGCACACAGCACGTTTTCAGTGCACTAGTAATTACACCAAAAGTCGTCAGCAGGGAACTGTCTGCAAACAATCAGAGGCAGGAGACATTGGTACGGTTTTATTTGCTGCCAAAATAAATGAGACAAGACAAAACACATTGGGAGGGAAAACATAACCCGATATATTCACCTTTATGTCTTCTTAGGGAGGAGAAAGGTAATAACAGTCTGAATTTTTTACAAAGCATTCTTTTTCGGACCCAGTTGGTTCACAACCTAATTGTTACAGGAGCAATCGTGTCAAACATCCACAGAGAAAAGTGACTTTTGCTACCAGTTATTTAGCACACCACAATTTGTTACTTATTGAGCAAGGAAAGGATTAATTTCTTTTGCTTATTCTTTCCATTTATTGGATGTTGTTAGTTTTCATTTCAAGACAGTACTGTAATATTGCGTATCTGCTGAAGTCCAGCAGCACTGGGAGAACAACAGTGAAGTGAGAAGGCAAAGGATTTCAAAAAACAGTTGAAGGGATAAAGAGAATTCTCATAGAAGATTTACAAAGCCAGAAATATTATCTCAGGACTTCCAAGTAGCATGCTGGGACAGAAGAGAAGTTTCCAATTCAGTACATGGCATATTAAAAAGTTGCTCACCGGTTACTGGGTTCAGGAATTGCTAACTTGTTTCTCAGACTCAGAGGATATAGAAGTAAAATGAGGACAAAACTGTTAGCTTCAGGCTTGGGAATGCAGATTAATTTACCTTTGGTAAGTTGCCATGCATGCAAATAAGGGTTATGGCACTTCTCTACTTTTCTGAGTGCTGAAGAGCTACAATAAGTTGGGTATCGATGACTAAATACTTTCCAAAAATTAAGGTGAACTAAGATTGCAGAGGGAAAGTATCTCCCTACTATCTCTGATATGGAAATTATTTTCTAGAAATATCCATTGACATCTACTGGAAGCACTTCCTCTAGAGAACTAAGTAAGGGCATCTTATTAGATAAACTAACATTTAAAACTCCCTGGCTGTTTAGTATTAACTTGTAGACTGTTGGCACTATGGAGTAAGATCTGAAACAGCATATCAAAGCCTGCAAACACAGAGAGTTGGTGCAGTTTTTATTGTTCTGTATGACTGTACTGGGCAACTATTCCTACCACTCACTGTAAGTGAGGTTTAAGATCTTAGACTATTTTAAGACCTAATCTGAAGACTAAAAGAGGAAACTGCAGACTTTCAGAGTGACTTGACTAAGACACTAATCAGAAAATGAGTGGGACTTAGGTTCTTCTCAAAGTAGAGTTAATTCCAGAAGTAAAAAAAAATAAATAATAGAAACCTTGGTATCAGCTCAATTAATTGACAAAGCCTGTAATAAAATGTTTTACATCAGAGAAATGATAATATTTTGCTTTGCTCTACACTCGACCTTAGACATTCACAAAAAAAAGAAAAAGCAGTAACATGGGTTTGAGCCCAGTCAGGTTTGAAATCAGAACATGCAGAGAGTAACCCAGGACAAGATCAGCAGACAGTTCAACAAAGCAACAAGGCTGTGTCCTGGTTCATCCGACCTAGCACAGAAGATGACTGTGGCCATCTCCTGTTCTTTGGAATGTAAGGTGTTGGGCAGGCTCTTCTTTCTCACTCTCACTGACAAAACAAGACTGAAATAGACAACAAAACCTGACATTTCCCTTCCTTCCAAATGGATCACCTGAGGCCCTCCTTAACCTAATTTCAGTCAACTCCCTCCGAAACATTATTTTGTATGAGACAAAACAAATACACTATTTAGCTGTGTTTCTCTGCATGGAATTCCAGCAGATAAGAGCTAATAAACTAGGAAGACAAAGCTCTTGAAGTTGTAGTTCAAAAAGCAACTTCAATGATACGTAAACCAAGTTATTATCAAGAGGATTTTGCCAATTATATAGTCGTAATAAGCGTGTTATCCCTCTTTAAAATAAGTAAACCCTACAGAATGCCATAGTGATGAATTCTTCAGATTACATGTTTAAGGAGATATGTTTAAAAGCATAAATACTTATATAATTTTGTATATCATACGCTGCGCACAGTGTAGCTAGACATCACATACTCCATACTTTTATTGCTAAAGTTTTCTATCTGTGTAGATATTAAGTTGTAACTTTCAGAAAATTATTTACCTTCTCCTTTATACTTCAGACCTTGGCTGTTACAATCTTTTACTTTCACCTTCATCTAATTATGAATATCTGTGCTATTTAATTACAAGAAAAAGCCTACATTGCAACCTAGATGGTAGACAGAAATTTTTTTCCTCATCTCTGTTCATCTACCAGTCCTCAAAATTATAGCAGTGGGAAGAAATGCAAACAAAGTCCATGCTTGGTAGCTAAACAAAACTAAATGCAGGATCCAGCTGAAGAATTACCTTAAGACAAAAAAGGCAGCAAATATAAAAATTATTTAAGGTCACCTATAGATTTGAATTACCATTCTAAAGAATTTCCAATTTCATCACCTCACTGGACTATACAAAGCATATTATCTTTTACTTTGAGTACGGAGATAAAAAACTTTGCAGATATTAGTATAGAGATTGGCATTCTGCAAAACCTTGGAAAATATATGATCATTTAAACAACAGGCATAGGGAAAAACACTTGATACATAGAAAAAATGTTCCACTAGTTTGATGATCAAGATAGACATAATCTACAAATTTATGTTATTGCACTTTGTAGAATTGAACTAGTTAAATGATAAATGACAGATTTAGTCCATACTAAATTATCCAGTTTAGGACTATACTAAATGTTTTTACACTCTCAGGTTTTAAAATTGTAGTGAGCCACAGTGTCTCCATAACAAGCTAGCTAATTTGGTGTTTGTCATTGCTTACCTCAGCTGCATTTTATCATGAGGTTTTGGGGATGCATTTCTGTGGCTCAATTTGTTTAGAATAAACACTCATCACAGTGATGTCCTCACTATGATATTCTCAAACAGTTAATTTATGTGTTCATTGTCTCATTTTTCCTTAGATTACATTTAATACAAATACTGAAGTAATAACTTGCTTTCAGTTTCTGGGTTCTATTGGAAAAAGAACAGGAAAGTTTGGCCATTTGTGGCCTCTCAAGCCACCTGGGCCCCTCTTATATTTCTGTGCTTGGTCAATTTAGAGGGACAATGTCTATCAAAGGATTCTGTAGAGCTCATGTACCAGCTGGTGAGGCCACAGAAGTGGAAGAACTTCTTCTGTATTAAAATATGTGCACAGTTTGCACAGGAACTGTTTTAAAAAACTATTCAGTATTTCTAGTTACTTTCAAACGAGTAAAGCCACTTGAGGTTGTATAAGCAAGCACGTTGCAATAACAATAAGTACTAGATGTTCTGCAAGATAAAGGCATTATAAAATTACTTCGCTACTAATGCATCTTCCTGTTTAGCTGGCTAACCACACAGCTTGACTGCCCAGCTGTGAGTTCAGGAGAAGCAATAGAGCACACTTAGCATAGGCACAACCTCTGCTTCAACTGACCAAAACACACTGGGCAGAGGTTGAACCAAATGACAAAAATTAATTCCACCAGCAGCATGGATATTATACTTCTTCATGCACAGGGAAATTCTTTGACACATGCCTTGACACGCCAGAAAACATACATAAGTTTACCACAGACTGCTTCTCACTTCTACAGCCTATCCAGAACCTTCAGGTCTGTTTTTCAGAGAGTATGGATGTTTTCTGTTTTACAAAAAGATATTTCAGAGTTAAACCCTCAAGGATCCTTAACCAAACAAAGCAGTGTTATGGAAGAACTCATTTAGACAAGTGAGTTGAATTATTCTGTGAAGATAATCTCCAGAGATATTTCCAAAGTTGCCTCTTACCTGTTTTGGGTTTGTAAATCATTTCACCCCGCACCATGTGAATTGTGACCATAGCCATAAGCCCCGACACAAATGGGATAAGAAAACCAAGGTTCCTGGTCACAGACTGCTGGATGTAAGAAATGCTGACAAAGACAACTGCTGAATTTAAGTTTACCAGCCAATAAAACCTAGAACACAGACACAAAGAGAGAGAAGGGAGGCTGAATAATATAAGGCCTTTACAGAAGATTAAAACATCAAATTAAAGGCATGGTTAAGTGTAGTAAGCATGGACAGCATCAGTACCATGGACACATTGACACAGCAATTAAAACAGAATTCCACTTGAATGTCTCAGCTCCAAGAGGTACACGATTACAGTAAGGCAGTAGAGCTGAACAAATTATCAGTCTAGTACTGCAAATATTCTTGTGGGTGACACTAATTAAATACATCAACATTTAACATTTACACATTTAATATCTGGTAGCATAAGTTTTGTGTATGAAATATCACCAAATCATATGCTTTAAGCTTAAGAGAGAAATGTCTTAATGCCACCACCCTTTGGTTAAAAAATATTAAATGTTAAGAAATATTAAAATTTGATTTATCAGTCATTAGTTTCAAGGCTCAGCTTGAACTTCTGTTGGCTTCTGAAAATATCTTAAGGAGGTTCCCCATTACAATTTTCTCTGAGACCGTCTTTGGCAAGCAAAGGTGCTTCCCAAGTAGGTGCTGAACCCCTCCTAACCATAGAACATATTCAAAGGGAAAAATCACACACATTTGGAAGCAGATGGCATGCCACTAGTCATAGGCCTAGTGCAGTTTGGAACCCCTGAAAATAGCACAATAAATATTCTCTAAGGAATTAGGAGGATAGCAAAAAATAATTCGGTCATTCAGCAATTTTTACTTTAAACTTGACTCTAGCTTGAAGACTTAACCTTTGAAATTTTAAGTTAAGAATTTTAACTTTGACTAAACTTCCAACTTCGAAGTTGGCTCTGAAGATGTGTATTGGTCTTGTGTGGCCAGCAGGCAGACAACAGGATTGGCTTCTGTGAGAAGCTGCCAGAAGATTCCCCTCTGTCCAACAGAGCCAATGCCAGACAGCTCCAGGATGGACATACCACTGTCCAAGGCTGAGCTCATCAGAATTTTATTTTCTCTCCCCTACCCTGCTGGAAAAGGAGAGAGATAGAGCAGCTTTAGTGGGCATCTGGCACCCATCCAGGGTCAACCCACCACAAGATGACAACTGCATTTTAAACAAAGAAGAGGGATCAATAGTGGAGTAGTACTGCCTCAATATATCAAAGATTACAGTTTGTAAGCAATTGCAATGGAAGTTTCCTTTGCCTTTGCTGGAACCTTAGCAAAATGGTTTCATTTAAAGGTGAAATATAGACTGACACATAATTATACAGCTTAATACATATTCCTTGAGGTAGCAAAACTTGTTTTCTTGTTCTGCCTCATGTATACTATCTGAGCTTGAGTATTTTTGTCTCCTAATTAATCTAGAATTATCTTCTCAATGATAAAAGAAAAGGCACTTTGGAGTTATGTTACTCCATGGTGATGGTATAGTTGAAGGCATTTTACACGCACACATGTTGACTCCTGTTCAGTCAGAACTTGCACAGAGGTCTTGAATCAATTCCTTACTGACATCTTTTAAGTTAGAAGTTTCAATGGCTGTTTTCCAAACTTTCTGAAGAAGTGTGCCTGAGCTACATGAACACCTGACACTATTCATGAGTGTTTCGCTGGAAGTAGGAGCGTCCAAAGAAAACCCTTCAGTACAGGAGAGGACTTTTGTTCCTCACCACTATATAGCAATGTACTATAAGACTGAAATGTAAAGTTCCTGTCCTCTCTCAAAAATGAAAAAAAACCAAAACTCGAATGTGTTTAGCAATCCTTGTGGCCCAAACAACAAACTAACCTCAATACATAAATCAGAATTTTGGGACATGCTCAAATATCATACTGCCAGCAGCAGGTCAGACCCTCCACAAACAGAACACACATCTGGCTGGTTCTCATCCCACTAGTGGATTTAATTAAATGCATCAAACTGAGTATCATGTCCAGCTTTGTAGGGAACAGCTCCTTCCTGGAGCTTCAGCCCTCTGAGGTCTCCTCACAGCCAGAGCCAAATGTCAGCTTGGGAGGTTCATTTCAAGAATGGAGCCCAGACACAAACCTAAATGTTACTGTGACAAGCCACATAAGCCCAATAATCTTGCTATAACACCTTACAGAAGTGTATTCATTGCAATAACTTCAAAGAAGTAACACCCAGGTGACTCTTATTTCTAAGTATTGTTTCTGTTTATACAGAATTCAAAATGTTTTTACTTAATGTAACAACTGAGACGAAACTGCTGAATGAAACAATCTGAGATCATGCGAAATAGATGAAAATATTCTAAAATGGACTATTCAGATTAATTTTGAAGACAGTGAATTTCTCATCACCTGAAATATTTGCTTTTGTCTTTTGAGCCAGCCTAGCTCTCACAAATTAAGTTTTGATATAACCAAACTCAGGCCCAGATATTCCACGTATAGACCAGAATCCAAGCTATATATTTTTCTGTACTAGAGTTTTGTAGGAGGAGGTCAAGTTTTCAGAAGCACTACAGAATTCTCTGCAAAAACAAGGTGGAGGAAAAAAATCCCAGAGGGGTATAACAACATTTTAAAAACTCAAAGTAAAATGTATTTAGGATAATAGCAGAAACTGATCTGCACTATATGGAAAGAAAAAGAGACAGAGGGTGGGAAATATTACTTGTTCCATGTTCTTTGCATTCTTTTGACAGCAGATCTGAGACATGGTACAATTCTGCTAACTCTCACCCCTAGTCTAGACTGTAGTCTTTGCTCTCATTCTCTGCCCCCACAGAGAGAACGTCTTTCCCCTGCTTCAAAAACAGTACCAGTTCATACCCTTAACCTTAGAAATGCAGAAGGCTTTAGGGAAATTCAGTCCAACAGAATCCAAGCCCTTCTTCACTTACCATTGTTATAGTCTATTTATTTAGAAGGTCAGAGCCATGGTACATGCTAGGGGTTAGAACCAGACCCTAGGTGTGCAAAGCACTTACCAAGAGAAAACAGCCTACCAAGAAAAAGTGAATATATTCTGAGACAATTAATGAGATTAAGAATGAACCCCCCATTTTTTAAAACTTGATATTGCACTCCAACAGTCTCTCCTTGGGTATCACTGCAAAAATTATTACAATTTTTTTAATCGCACATGTGCCTGTCTTGATATTTCCAAAGTTCCAAGAACTGACCCGTTTGGATTTCCCCCAAGGAACATTTTGTTCACATTATATCTCCTTTGTAATCAACACTGAGAAATGTCACTTTGATTAAACACAATTCTGAATGGCTAAGACCACAGTACAATAAATTCTCCAGAGCTATCCTTCAGAACAATTGATTGCTCTGCAGTTTTAATCCCCCAGAGTCTTATGTAATCAAAATGATGTTGCTAATTAAGGATTAAAACTCAGAATAGAGTAAAAAGGAAGGATTTTTTTTCTTTTCTCTCCTATGGGCAGGTCAAGGAGGCAGAATCTGCTCTAAGGAACTAAACAGTCTCATCCACCTTTGGTAAAACTACCTTATTCACTGAAGTTTGGATTTAATTCAAAACTCTTTGATATTAACATAATTGGAGGAAAAAAGAATAGCCAGGAAAGCCATCCCCAAAGGAAGAGAGATCTGATTCACTGAGATCTTCATTGATTCTTCAGCACTGCATTGTTAATATGCAAATGTGCTCAGCTTTTACTTTAATAACCATGCATGTAAAGGAGAGGAAAGGTGGCAGTTTAGGGCTTTTTTTTTACTCCACCTTGAAGCAGGGATATGGAGGTTCCCACTGCAACTTCCTCACTAGACAGTTGAGCCAGAAAGGACTCTGTGTAGGGCTACAGAAGTGGTAAAGAAAGGCAACAAAATCACCAAAAATAACTTCCCTGATGCACTGACAAAGAAATAGTTAATATGAAAACAAACAAACAGAAACCACAACCCTGAATTTTAAGAACCATTTTAAGAGCCATTTTTCTTAAAGCACAAATGTCAAGGGATTTATCTGATGCCAGAAATTCCCAGTGACAGAGCTGAACCAACACAGCAGCGCCCTCCCACTGAGCTTTGCAGGTACAGACTACCAGCAAACCCTACTTCCAGCAAATCAGCAGGCTCTATTGCTGCCTCTCATGGCTAAAAATTTACTCTGATATAAATTGCAATATATCACTGAATTTTGCCACTGTTAGGCTAAAGGAATAGCTGTGTTAAAGGCAGAAAACCAAATTGAATATATTGTTCCAACAGCAACTAGACTGTCAAGCCTGCGAGCATTTGGGCAAATTGCTTAATCCTGAATATTCTGACTGCATATTTCTGTAAGAGGCCAAAACAGACTATCAAATATTAGCAAAAGGAAAAAGTTAGGAAGTGTTTTAATTAAAACACTCAAACTATTCCAAAACCTAGAAGTTTTCCAGTCAAAAACAAAGCATGAAACCCACTATCCATATAATCTACCTTGTAGGTCAGTAGTGAATTTCAAGGCAATGCTCTATCATTCCCAACAGATATTTAGCAAACATTAAATTACCAACCAGTTGAAAAATGAAAGAAGTTCCTTTGGTCCACAGTCCTCAAGGCTGTATGCACTTAGTGGACAAACTATAGCTCTTATGCCTCCTATTCCCAGGCTAGCTGTGAGTAGTGCAAAGTAGAATACGATTTTCTGCTCCCTTTTGGTCAGTGTATTCAGAATATGTCGCCTGTCAATGTAAATGTCTTCAAAGGGGAACGACACAACAGGTAATAGTGCTGTGCCTGGAATGGAAAGAAAATCATTGTTTGAAATGAATTAGAATCAGATGAATTGGACACATTTTTTAAAGCAGGTGTTGAACAGACAGATGGAAAAATCAAGGATACACAACAGAAAAGTGCAAAGATGAGAGTCATAATTCTGTAGAGAGGCAGAACCTTTCTGGATGATGTTATATAAAGTAAAGGAAGACCATTATTGGCCTCCAAGAAACCAAACTTCCTCTGAAATGCTTAGAAGGATTCAAGTTCTTCTATCCATTGAACCACCAGTTAGCCAAAAAACCCCAAAACACCCCACAGTGGAGTGCAGCCTTTTTTCACTGTAAACTCGAGAACTGTAATGGGAATCATAACTGAACATATAAATTATGAAAATCTTTGCTCCAAGTTTCCTTTATTTTTTCCTTTCTGCTTCAGCTGCATAGAAAACACATGATTTTTAGAAACTTTACCTATAGAAGCACTGCCTGGAACTGCATTTGCCACCTCTAGTCTGTAAAGCAGGTTTTTCAGATTTAATAAGAGACAGATTTTTCAAGTTGTAATTGGACACTAAACTTAAAATATATTGATGTGTCAACAACACCAACATTTGCCACTACTAAGACTGCTCATCAAACTCTAATGCATCAGGAATGTTTAATGACCTATCTGCAAGAAAAAAATATATTCTAAAACCATACCCATCACATTCTGTTTGTGCCACTGGTCTTCTGCTTTAAGATACACACTGCAAGGACATGTGGCAAAAGGAGATTTAAACCAAAATCCCATGGGAGAAGCAGTGGAACACTATAGCAATTATTTTCCCAGACTGCTTGCAAAATGGTGCAATTAGCTCAGGAACAACTCTGATTTTTTACTTGCTTTGTTGCATGTCTAAACCACAACATGGCTGGCAGGTGTAGAAATCAGACTTGCCTGTGCTCAGCAACTGGTTTAAGCAAGAAGTACTTCTATCAGTTTGGCAGAGTAACCACCTGGTGTGACATACACTTAATTTGAACAGTGTTTTTATATAAAAGATCTGCAGACTGATACACTGGGAAGATTCAGAATGTGCTAAAAGAGAGTAGGCCCTGCGTGCAGGTATTGAGGTACAGCCTCTGCACTTAAGGCAAAGTTTGTTTATACAGTTATGTGCTTAAATACTTTTCCTCTTGTCCAAATACAACAGTCACATGCCTTTATGTACAATCTTACTGCTAACAGCTGGGAAACAGCTTCCAAACTCTCTCTCTGACAAAAGCCTTGCATTTGTGCCAAACACTAATAACTTCAGATGCTTCTAAAAGGGACCAATTTTAAGAGTTGAGCATCTGTGTTCTGAATACCTAACTCACTTTAGAGGAGTCAAGTTTGTGCAGCAACTATATTCAAGATACACATACAAATGTTCCTTAGTCTTGCTCAAAGCACTGCCTCACAAAACTACACATGTAAAAATACTGCAGTGCATTTTGTAGAGGAGGAACTAAGTAATTAGCTGTCAGAGAAGGTGGAGAAAATGGTTAGATTTCAAACACAATGCTCGAGAATACATTTCCGCAAAAGAATCAGTAAAACAAGAAAGTCCCCAGGGTGTCACCTACCTAGGAAGTGCAGAAACATGCAGATGCACACCAGCTTGATCCTGCCCACAAGGCACTCGGCAAGCCATCCCACCAGCACTGGTGTCAGCATGGAGGTGCCTACAAAGCACATGTTGACAATGGCTGCCTGGTAGTTGCGATAGCCAAGTTTGACAGTGCAGAAGAGGATCATGTTGCACACGATGCCAAAGAAAGTGAATCTCTCGCACAGCTCCACCAACAGCACACAAATTGCCTCTTGGAGTTTCTTCTCAGGCTGAGACAGTTTTCCATCATGGTTGCTTCTGCCAGGTAAGAGTCTTTGCTCTTTGTCAGCCATGTGGTTCAAAAATCCCTTCACTTGTACATCTCTTCTGTCTGCATCAGGCATGCTTGTCTTTTTGTGAGTATGGCTGAGGAGAGCAGCTAAAGTTACAGGTACACTTCTGTGCTCCTCCACTGCAATTAGCAAACTGGTAAGACTCTGGCTTGGAATTCCACACTTCACTACTACAATTTCTTAGGGCACCTGTCACTTTTGAGATATTACATATAGGATCAAAGAGCATTAAAAATCCCTCCAAAATAACAACAACAAATCAAGGAACTATAGGAACATTTCAGCTTCTGAATTTAGCAACACTCAGGAAGTTAATTAGTTTATTTAATTAGTTCACTTAGGGGTGAACAAGACTTTTTTCCCCAGAATTATATTACCTATTAAATTATGTGAATCCAATACTGCATGTGCAACTCTATCTGTATGTTAAAGATAAAGGTTTAAATACACACAAAAGCTAACGTTTTCAGCAGAATTCCAACAACAGATTGAGAAAATAATTTGGTTTAAATAATCCAATACTTTAACTAGGACACTAGTGAAAAACTGCAAGTAGATGAAGACAATTTTTTTAATAAGGTTAACATTACCCAATCATTATAATGTTTCTTGTTATTTTTGGTTAAAATTCAGATAAAGTTAATTATAAAAATAAGTAATACTACTACATTTAAGTCAGAAAAACAAATTTTAAAAGAAACTAAGTTGAATTTATTAGCAAAAGAAAAAAGCAATCCAGAAGCAACCTAAACCAAAACTGTGTCTCTAGGCAGATATTGCACTGTAGCTATAATGCCTCAGAAGGGGCAGGGACACAGGTGATGTGTTCTCTCATATCAAACAAAAGCAATTATAACCTTGAAAGGAAATTAGGAAGAGCCAAACTTACAGTGCTTTATAATGCTCCTGCTACTTTATCCACAGAGAAGTTTGCTGATTTCCCACATCAGTTTTTTCATTTTGTAGAGCTCACTAATATCACTAACACCTGTTCAAAATACTTCCAACTACAAGTGAGAAGCATTTGTCATTTATTTTGCACAAATGTAAACGCACACACATGCTACAAGGCAGTGGTAAATGAGGTGAGCTTCCCTAAACAGAGCTCTCAGTGTCTCTGAGAGCACTTTTTTGAGACATAGGCTCTGCTATTTGTTTCCACCTGTCCTTATTACTCACATTTTATCTCTTAGATCTCTTTAGAATATGAGAACTACTCTATCACAAAACAGAAGCACAACAGTATATAACCAGTATGGATAAAGACAGATTTCAAGATTGCCTGAAAATAAAGAAACTGTGATTCAAACACAAAGCCTAGAAACTCTGAAGCTCAAATTGAACTAATAGATTGCTCCCTACAACCAGTCTGAAAAATATCTTTTTAATCTAGGGCAATTCTAAAGCAAGAACTCAGACAGCAAAGAACCTATAGTTTTCAGAGATGATCAGCTGGGAAAGAAAACAGCTGCAACCTGTAGCATTCCAAGAACTATTTCTGTCTTGTGATCCATGATAGCCAAAATGATTCTCATTTGGACAAACCAACCAGAGAAACCCAAAGTAGAAATCACTTATAACTCAGTTTAGTTTCTCCACCAAAGCCTAAAGAAGCCGATCCCAAGTTAAAACAGGATAGACAAAAGTATTTTAACTCAGAGATGCACGTATCTTCTGTTGCATGAAGCTACTCTTATCTAACTGTTCATGAAGAAAATTATATTTTTCTTTTCTCTCTTTTTTTTTTTTTAACAGAAATACAACTGCATTTTAGCATCAGATAGAAAACATAGGGAGAAATACACTCTTGCTCACATAGAAATTTCAATGTCTGCCTTTGTTTAGAGTGCAAAGTTTACCTGTTCTCATAGGTGCTAGCAGTTCACAGTGAATTGTATCATGGGAACCACTACAGAGAGAGAGGCTGCTAGCTGGGATGGCTGTTTCTTAGTTCTCATGTGGCTTCATTTAGCCTAATTTTGGGTTACAAGCTGGGGAGAAGGAATAATTGGCTGAGCCTTATAAATGCCTTAGAGAGAAGGAAGCAACTGATTCTCGCTGTTACCTTGAATTACCTTTTCATGTGACTAATACAGGTGTGGTGGCAATGATAGTCACAGGTCAGTACCTGAATTAACATGATCAATGCTCAGAGAATATACAATGTGATCTTTATTGATTTATTTTTAAGTCCTTTTGCAGCAATTATAAGTGGTCAATCTATTTACTTGGCATGATTTTAGGTGAATTCTGGTTGAGCCAAATGGCATTCAGTTGGCTTATTCTTATGCAAGGTAGTAGGACTGCAGGATGCCTGATGAAAACCTGTGTTATTTGCATTTGCATGTGTAGAGTTGTATACATGCTGAAGCTTCGAGAAAGCAGATGTACAAAATAACTACTATTTCAAAATCCAGCCCTTCTGGCAGTACCTCAGTCTGACAGTAAGGACTTTGTAATTTTTTTTAAAAGCAAAAATTCAAATGAAAATGTGACAGCCAAATCTTGGAGAGATGCTTATAAAAATACTTGTTCTCATGTGACAGTGTCAGCTCACTAGAGGTCTGGCCATTAATAAAAGAGTTGCTATATGGTGCCCTATCACCCAAGGTAAAAGATTACTTCTTCTCATACTAGAACCTACAAATTAACACTAGGCTATTTTTTTAGGTTGGAACTGAAATTTTTTACTGATTCTCTCAGACAAGTGATAAATGTTAGTGTTTTTATTATAGGGGTAGTTTATTGACATTGAAGAGGCAGAACTTCAGTGTCCAGCAGAACAGTTCCTCTGGCTAAAAGGTAGTAGAGGCTCTAAACTTCAGTTTATGTTCTAGAAGGGTCATTCTCTCTAATGTTTTAGGAAGTTTAATTCAGCTTTGCTCTTACTCCTTTAAAAAGCATGTGAGAGGTGTTATCCTCCATCATAGAGGTGGCTGTGGCTTCTGCTAAATATCGGGGGTGGAAACATAATTGACACAGACAAGATTGACAATGCAAGACAAGAATTTTGACACCATAAATAACAAGTTACGTGGGTCAAATCTTTCTAGTTGGCTCCAGGATTCCCATTAACTTGCAAGGGTTGAGAAGCTGGCTCAATAGCCACTGACCTGAGGATTGCATTTTCAAAGACAGAAGAAATGCAGAGCAAAAGCTCTGTGTGAGAGCATTGCCAAACACAGGCAAACATGCCTGGGGTTTGCTGCCTGATAGTGTAAATACAGGTCCAAGGTGGTAGCCTGAGCAGGCAGCCACATTAAAGAGACACAGCTCAAAGCTGGGTGTCAGAAAGAGAGTAAGCAGGAAAATGCTGCAAAGACAAGTTTGGATGAATGTTTCTGGCACCAAGTGTCTTACTACAGCTTTAGGTGACTAACTAGAGGAGTTACAGGGTTAGTGACAGGAGAAACAAGTGTGGTAACAGCACAGGGTGACACCAGACTTCCTGCTTTTCAAAATCCCCACTTTATTTACTTCTCTTACGTGTATGAGAGATGGCCAACTCAGCAGAGACTGTGATTCTTCATTCTGCTGAAAGGTAACATACTAAGAGAGGGAATCAAACCCCTCCCTCAAGAACATCCCAGAGGTCCTGATGGACAGTGCAGATAGGACCTCTTCTGCTAAAAGCTTTCTTTCCTCTGTATGTCCTACAAGAGACTGTCTCCTTCCTGAGTTCTACATTTCCCAAAGTTTAAATTTTTGTCTCTCTCTCTTACTTAAGCAGGGAATGTGGCAAAAGCACAGAATTTACAGGAAGCAAAAATTCTATAGCTTTTTCCACATTACCTAAGCCAGTACAAGAAAGTATAAGACATGAACATACCGGGGTGAGTCTGGAGAAGGGCCATGAAGATGATGGGGAGACTGAAGCATCTCACATATGACAAGGGGCTGAGAGAGATGAAGAGAAGGCTCAGGGTGATCTTATTAATGGATAACAATACTCTAAGGGGGGTATAAAGAGGACAGATCCAGGCTCTCCTTAGTGGTGTCCAGTGACATGACAAGAAGCAATGGGCACAAAATGAAACACAGGGAGCACAATTTAAGAATAAGTAAGAACTTCTGAGGTTGTCAAACATGGAAAGAGGTTGTCAAACATGGAAAGAGGTTGCCCAGAGAGGATAGAGTGGAGTCTTTATTCTTGGAGATATTAAAACTGTGTCTGGATAAGTGCTGAGCAATCTGCTGGTGACTCTGCTTTGAGCAGGTGGGGGAGACTGGACAATTGTCAGAGGTGCCTTCCAGCCTCAACCATTCTATGATTCTGAGCGGCTGCAGTAAATTCTGTGGCAAACCAGAATGTAAGCAAGATGATAGAGGGAAAAACCCGAGTCTCTTGCCCTGTTGCTAGGCATGCCCTCTGTGATTGAGAAATTTATTTTACGAGTGCTAATTTTCTTGGATAATTTTTTTTTCAGGGAGATGGTTTTAAAATTGCTGATCCTCAAACCTATACTATAAATGAGAATTATTTTGGCATGATTATCCTGTTCCTTCAAACTGCACATGTTTTATTTTGGGGATTTTGTTCAAACATATATAATTATCTATGCTATGCAGTTTATCATACGTTCTAAGGCTTTTGTCTTTATTGCACCTAGCTGACATTTTTATAATTCAAGAGTAATTGAATCACAATTATTTTTCATGATGCATAGTATGGTTTTATATCATGTTGTTGGCCAATATTCTTTATGATGTCATTTGGTCTAATGGGAAAATTAGAAGTAGCTCGATCATATAGAAAGATGGCTTTTTTGTGTCACATTATAGTGTGTAGATGGCACTCAGGATATTTTCTTTTGACATATAGATTTTTAGGTAGAGGCTGAAATGAGATTCTAAAGCTGGGTTCACAGTTGAGACAATATTATCTATACATCCAAGAGGGTTTCAACTATTCTCCCATAGTGACGGTTCATTTATATTCAAGTCCATTTAGTAGACTGTGGTTAGTATTCTAAAATACATATAGAAGTACTATGTGGTGGCAGAATTTCTGCTCTAAATTCATCCCTGATCCAACGTAACTAGCTTCAGAGAAGCCAGAAAAAGATGTCATCATCTTTTTTAGGAGCAAGTACTCATCAGAGCAGGAGACTGACAGCAGATCTCCCACCTCACTGAAGAGCTTTCCAACCACTGCAGTGCCCAGACAGTCTCTTAATCTCTCCTGCTGGAGCTGTAACACATTGGGTAAAGCTTTGTGAGCTGTACAGAAGCCGACTTTGTAACCTAGAGATTAGGGCTGCTCTCCTGGAATTTGGGAAGAGGCGAATTCAAGGCTCCATGTCAATGAATAGTTAATTATGTCTACAAAGGAGACTGTCTTACAGACAAGAAAGAGAATGCGCTATCTGAGAAAAGCACAGTTTGGCACATTGGATGTAGAAGAAAGATTGAAAATGAGAGCTGCATGCTGGAGCCAGCAGAGCATCCTTTTGCAAAGGAAAAAGTGTTCAGTTTTGTCCACAGGATGGTATCTGGAATCTCACAAATTTTCATGGGATGGGCCAGCAATCATAAGAAACCCAGATTGTCTGTCCATATAAAAGTCTCATACACAGCTGATCACATAAAAGTTGATGGCAGGAAGTTTCAGACAGTAATCTTAAAACTGTCTTTATTTCCCTCATCTGTTCATGCACATTTCTGCCCTGTAAACTGGTACAGAAAATAGTGTAACATAATGTTATTTATTCAGCTTCAAACTGAAACGTACACAAGCTGAAAACTGTGTGAGTTACTACAGACCCTGTTTACATACCTTGTGTGGCTTGATTGAAGGAGAAACTGGCAGAATTGAAGATGCTTCTCCTTGTAACGGCCAATACTTTGTCATTAAAACAGATTTTTAATGGAGTTTTCAGTCTTTATGAAAGGTGTCAGCATGGCCAGCAGGTTAAGGGAGATGATATTCCACTCAACTGTCTCAAAATTAATTCTTGCAGTAAAGACAGGCAGGTTTAAAATTTGTATCCAAACACAGACTTTTTTTTTTTCTCTTTGCTAAAGTTTTCAGGATGTATCTTCTAGACATGGGTCTGAACTGAAACTGTGAGTCTGGGCAAGTTTGGACCCTGGTGTGATCTGCCAAGCACAGGCACTTCCTTAACCTTTCTCTTATGTTTGACATTTAATGTGGAAGCCACATGTTGCTACTTTTTATCTCTGGCACAAAACTATATCGGGGCCTCTATGTCACCTGCATCTAACTACTGTAAAGGCGTCCCAGGACACCAAATTACCAAGACACCAATTTCACAAAATGCTGCTGCTAGGATATAATCCAGTACAAGGCAGAGTAATTATGTTGCTGCAGTTGTACTTTTAATTATGGAAATAAGAAACCACAGGTCTCTTGGGATACTACAGAGAAGACAATCCAGGTTGAGCTCTTAATTTATTTTCTCTGAACTTTTGAAACCTTTGTGAAGAAAAGTAAGCCTGAATAAGTATACTAGATCTAAAATCCCTCTGAAGGAATAAAATCCCTCATTCCTAATTTGAAAAAGGTATGTCATTAGGAGTTTCCCTGCTTGCTGAAAAGGATTTTATAATGTTACTTTGATGTGTTTAGATGTATCCAAATAACCAGCCTTCTTTCTGTTTGTCTTCTGCCTTTATGGCACAGTGGGATCATCAAATGACTAAAGGCCATCCTCATCATGTGGCTGTTTGAAACATAGTGGTCTGCAGACACACATGTACACAGTTTGTTCCAATCAGCTCTTCTGAACTCTGATTTCAAATGCAGATTGCAAACAGTCATTATTTTAGCAGTAATGCTGTGGAATTCCATGCACAGCTTCTGAAAGCACAGGCTGCATGCAGCAACAGGTGTAATAAATGACTTTATTTACTTTCCAAGGACATCAGCCAGCACTTGGGAGAGCATATATATTCTAGTCAGTAGTATGGGCCATAAACCCCCATCTTCTCCTCCCTGCTGCTTATTTTTCCAGTATCCCTGTACCAGGGTTTGAGAAAGGGGCTTATCTCTCACTGTATCTACCTCTAAGACTTTTACAGCCTCCAAATTTTAGTCCAGTAGCACATAGGAAGCTCAGCTAAAGGTGGAATCCTTGGTCCAGATATGAGTCTCAATGTAAGAATGACTTGTCTTACCAAAAGTGTTCAGCATATCCAGCCTTCACAATCTATTAATCCACAAAAGCTGTGGCTGCCTAGTGCCTGGAGAAAGGCATGGGTTGTATCCAGACACCAATCTTCTGGCACTGACACCTCCAGATTCCAACACAACCCAACTCCTCAGCTGATTGTTTATAAATTTCACTAATGCTGTCCTAAAATACTGTCACTGAATACAAACTATTGTTTTCTTCCCAAAGTCCTTGAAAGAGCTGTAATGGAGGTGTTAAGTGCACTGTACATAGTCAAGACCAGAAGGAAACCTTGGATTTGCTCCTTTTCTCTCTGACTTTTATTAGTTAGTGGAGTAAAAAACAATATTAAATCCCTGTTCAGCTTATAATAAAGTACCCTGAGTTGTCTTCAAATATGATAAGGCAGCATACATGCTACTGATTTATTCCTGGTGACAAGACAGATTAGTGTCTGTTACATATTATGATTTCAAGCAAAGCATGCTTTTTATTAAAAACAGTTCAGTTCCTTGTTTTAAAAACATCAACACATATAAAAAGTAAAGGGACACCAGATACCAACTTAATAGAGAATAAAATCAGTATACTGCTATTAAAAATATTTTTGACAACATTGCTAAGGAATCATTATTGCAGAAGTATGATTTTAAAGGCCCACTGACACTCTCTATAGAGGGTGCTCAGCTCCATAAAGAAGGTGCTTTTGAAAATCAATAGACATTTTGAGACTCGGAGGGGGTTGAGTGGCTTGCACTGATGACATGTGAGAGCAAGGGAATATATTTTGCTAATATGTAAGTGTGGGTGGCATCTATATTGAATTTCTCTGGATGTCTTGCTGTTGAACATGGCAGGTGAAAAAAACCTCCCACAATTAACTTCAGCTTAGATATACTGGATTAACTTTTTCAACTTCAATAACTGTTTAACCTGGCTGATTTGGGTTGAAACAGTTGAAAGAGGACTCACTTATCCTTTCCACTGATAGAATGCGTGGGTGCTGTGATGTCTGTCCCAGGGTAGGTATGCCTTCAGCTGCAAGGGTTTGTGAAGGGAAGGTTTGCCCGTGCCTCAAATGCTGATAACAACACATCATGTCCTTCTGGACCTCTGCTATTTCATGATGTGAATACACTTTTTCCTGACTACTTATGGCTCTTTAAAGATATCACTGAATTTCCAAAAGTACAGTTACTCCCACCTAGATTTCAGTCTATGAGATCTGAATTTGTATTTGGAAATTCAGTTTCCAATTTCCACTTAAAAGCACACTACAACCACTAGTGGCTGTTCCACCTGCTACTCAGTGCTCAAGCAGAATGCTCGTCATGTTCAATACAAGAGCTGTCTGCAACATCTGTCCATGCAGTCTTCAAAGCACACAAGCAATTTAAGTTAATGAGAACCAGAATAATTATTATTAGCTTTGTTTATATTTGATACATCTTTAAGATTACGAGTTGTTGGTTTTTTAAACACTGGACTTTAAATTTCAATCTTAACTGCTGGTGTGTGAATTTCAGGATAGAAATACAATTGCTTACATAGATTACACTACGTTTAAAAATAATCCTCCTCCATTTTGACACATGCAATAGACTACATTTTGAAAAATTTATTTTTTTAGAGAGGTGCACTTGAATGTGTGATTCCAAAACAATACCATCAGGCCAAATAGCTTTATCAAAGATAGCAATTCAAAGCTTTTAGTGCAAATGCATCACAAATGCTTGCACTTAGAAATTCTCTTTCTAAGGTTGTGTTTACAGACTCTGCCACAATAGGTAAAAGAACAAAAATATCTTTGATGGTTTAGCAGAGAAAAGGGTAGCACTAAAAAAGAGATGAGAAAGAATGGGATGCAAGACACTATTGAAAAATAATTGATACTGTTGCAGGAAGAAAATCCAAACTCAGAAAGACAGAAAGGGAATAATAGTTATATAAATCTGGTATTAGGTGCTCACATTTTACAATTAGACACAGAAGCGTTTGTACATCAGTAAAGTTTTGTCACTTTCAAAGTACCCATTGACCTAAACCCACATTTTTGTTTCTCAGCTTTCCTCCTCATTGCTGTCTCCTTGACAGACTTTTTGAAGATCTTAGATATGAAATATCTTAGCGAGACGTACATCAGGTAATTATATTCATGGCAGAAGAGATGAAGGAGAAGGAATGCAAACCAGGTTTTGGCTATCACGCAAGGATCTGACAGGAAAAGAAAAGGACACAAGGACACCCTAATTTCCTCACCCAGCTCCTCTGGCCAAGCTGGAATGGTGAAGAAGAAGCACAAGGTGCTGCACAAGGGGACCACACAGGCTGCACTGTTTAACAGTGATGCTGCCATATCACCAAAATGTTTGCCTTTCTCCATGTGTAACAGTGGACATCAATTTCAGAGGGAAGACATCAAGTTGTGACAGAAAAAAGTCTGGAAGTGGCCCAAGAGATCAGTCCACAGACCTGTAAAAGGAACTGATACCCCAGGACTTGGCAGAGTTTTAGTAAGGATCATATTTAGCTTTTTACTACCATGGTACCTCTCTATCTGCTATACACAATTCCCTTCAGTCCAGTTTCCCCAAACAAACACCACAGACACACTAGAGAGAACAGTAAACTTAAAGATAAATACTTTAAAAATAGAATGTGTTAAACTTTGGATGACCTGTTCAAATCTGTTCAGTTTTTTTTTTTTATTTTCCCCTTGAATTATGAATAGTCTTTAATTAAAAAATAAAATTTGCTAATAATCTCAAAGCACAAGATGGATTTACTCAGGGGATAATTGCTGTGAAATGAGAGTTTCTGTAAAACTCTGCTTTACTTTTTCCTGAGTGTAGAAAGGGTGGAGTGGATGAAGTGGAGGGGTAGGACCACAGACTACCACTAACCCAATTCTAAACTGAGGAACTCAGGTTGGCTTCCACTTTTTCCTTATAGTCTCCACCTTTTTTCTTTGGCTATAACTTCTACCCCATCCTCTCTGTCACTGCCCTTCTGTTATTTTTATTTATCTCCAATTTAACTTGGTCTTTATTTACTGTTTTTTTCCACCCCTGCAATCTCATTCCTCTGCAGAGAGCAGCTGCAACTGAGATTTCTGTATCACTGTTCCCTTTCACTTTGTTTCCAGACTTCTTTTTGTTATCAATACCTTTTTCTTTGTTCTCTCTTTCTACACTTTTGCTGCCTTTTCTTTGAGGAGGAAGAAGAGGTAAAGAAAGTTATAAAAAAACCACACCAAACCAAAGAAACCCAGAAGCTGGTGAGAATTTATTTTTCTTAGAATATGGCAGTTGTTTAAATACTGAACAATTACACTATGTGGGTCCAACTTAGCAAAAATCCAGCACAGATTCATTCTTCTCAGGCCAGACTCATGCAAGACTTGCTGTGTGCCCATGCCATGGTTGCCTGCTGACTGCACCACTTTCCAGACAGGAGTGACAGGCACTCCAGAGCCTACATCTCTTTATTCAGCTAAAGGGCTGAGATCCTCAGGCCAGCAGCTGGAATGTGGAACAGATGGAACACACCAGCATAGGTGTTTCCATTGATGAGAACTTAAAAAATTTGAGATCTCCTTCCAAAATTGCCACAATTTTTAAATATGAAGTTTATGAAGTTTTATTATTATTTTGTTTAACCCTCTTCACATTGCAGACTATCTGGGAAAACTGAAAAATATAGTTTCCCTTCTTCACGTTCCAGTGCCCAAAGCCTCAGCGGCTTCTGGTGCTCAGAAGCACCAAACCCAGCAACAACTGCTGTCCACAGTTTGGCACACACTTAGGAGCAAGGAAAAGATGGAGTATGCTCTGTGCAAAGGGAATCGTCTGAAGATGTAGGTGCTGCAAACCCAACAATCCTTCCAGGGCCTAAACAAAAGAGAGATTTCAGAGGAATACATAGTTGCTAAAAACAGCTACTTATTTAGCATGTTTGGCAAGTGTTTCAAGGCATGAGGAAGGCACCTTGTGTTCCACTGTCTTTTCATAAGTTCAAGTTCACGTTCCATGGAAGACTTGCAATGAGTTTCTGTCTCTCAGATTACTATACAGCACTACATGAAAATAAACACAGAATTCAGATCAGTTCTTACATTTACTTATGGATGATAGAGCATGTAAATTGGTCTGGCTCCTCAAAAGAGAAAAGAATCATGCTTCCTGCTAAAAAATATGGCAGGGAGATGTTTAATATGATTGGAACTAACTGTTAAAATCCAGGCAGCTGACAGAAGAAAAAAACAGCATAGTTATATTGTCCCACTGCAGAGATGTTACATTTATAAGATAATCTCCAGCAGAGTGCTTGCAGCTCCTGTTTGTTCACATAGTTCAGAGGAATGTTTTCTAATCAGCTGAAGTTTACAGTGTTGTGTTAACACCAGTTGAAATCAGGTCAGCAAGCAGGAGATCCATCATGAAACAGCTGTACAGCACTTGTGTGTGCTCTGTGAGTGGGTCCTGCTTCCAGTTTGGTGATGAAATCACAATACATATTTTTTACAGTAAAAGATTTTGGCAGTCACACAAGCATGCTTTCATAGAGTTGTGAAATCCTGATGGAGTTGTACAATCCTGAACAGATCTCAGCTTGAATCTGAAGTTTTAAAATTCTTTCTTCTCATAGTCCATAGTGTGTTTCACCTCTGGATTTTGCAGGTACCTCTCAGTGGGATGGGCAGAATTTTCCCTTCTCTGTGAGACAAAATGAAGTACATCAACCAAGAGTAGGTAGGATTTCAAGTATTTGGCACTGAAAAAGAGTTAGGTTTCAGACTATTTGTATGAAAACAGCCATTAACATATTAGCTATGATATGTAACACCAGCACTACTAACACTATGGTATGTGTTTAAAATGCATCTTATCAGCTCACCAACTGTTTTTCAACAACTTATTTGTGAATTTCCAGTGTGAATGTGTATCCAGAGGCTCAATCTGATAGTCTTCAAGAGCATCAGTTTTCACAGGATGTCTCTAACTAGTCGCTTCTGAAAACATTGTCTGTTGCTAATTAAGTCTGGCATGTTTCTGTCAGATAGGCAGGGAATGTTATTTGCCACAGTAGAGATGGGTCAATTACGGTACAGAGAAATTGTGGCTCCCTTGCAAATTAACAGCAAGGCCAAATATAGAAATGAAGAATCCTAAATAAGATCAGAGGAAAGATTAAGATCCTAAATAGTGACTCTACTTACATAAGGATGAATCAAAGCCATCACAAATTTTACATGGGAGGGTAAAAAAAAAAGAAGTCCTTTCAAAATATTCAACAGTGTGACAATCAGATCATGGGCTTGATGTGTGGGGCACAGCAGTTAAAGTCTTTCTGTCACTGATGTTTTTCTTGTTTTGAGAATAACTTCTGTCCTGAACCCACAGAAATATTCCAGGCAGACATTCTTTAAATTGTTCTGCCTTGCAATGAGGCAATTAATTTAAGTGAATCTGAATTTTTGAAATCAGACATTAAAATAAGCCTTACCCTGCTGCAATCCTTACTGGAATCTTTTTTCACTGCTTATTTGAAATCAGAAAACAAATACTATACTCCAAGTATTGCCAGATATTTAGCAATTTTTTACAATGGCACAGACTTCTATTCAGTTCTCAGGAGTGATGTCATAGTAGGGTGACAATGTGACTTCTGATAGTTTCAAAACAAGAAATGGTCTTATTCTGCAAAAGAGTTGGATGCTAAGAAATTAATGGTAAGCTCAGTGGTAAGGCTGCTGATACTACTGCCAGAAACTGTATTTTCCTGTCTTGGTGAAATGTTTTTACCTCTTGTAAATGTTAATGATATTTAACGAAGCCTACAATGCGCTACCATTATCCCTTGGCCACAGGAAAACATGGTTTGTACCTGAAGGTTCTCACAGTCTTTCTGATTTAGAACTTATCTGCACTCAAGAGCTTTTCCAGAATATTTTGGTTGCCTTTTTTAGATGTTACTATAACACCAATAAAAACTTCAGTGTGCAATGCAAGACAAAATCACTGCAGATATGCTTCCCTTGCTATACAGGGACAACTACATGACTGAATGATGTTTTACAGGGCTGTAACAACAAGCAATGTGTTGTATTATTTTAACTACAGTGGTATATTTAAAGTGGCACAATTTTGGAGCACAGACAAAGCCTTATTTACCACTTGAGGTATAACAGCTGCATAAAAAATTATACTCCATAGATAAATCATCCCATGATGGTGGCAAAACACTGAATTTAGCAACCCTCTGTGCCAGTAAGACTCACAAGAAAGCTTCAGACACCTGCTAATGGAAAATAGAGAGGCTACTTATTTTTATTACCTTCAAAGCTTTTGTGATACTAAGCTTTGCATGTATCAGAAATTACTGATTTTATTTCCCCTGTGGAAATTCAAACTTTGTTGAAAAAACAAAGAGAGAGATTTTTCAGTGTTTTCCTGATTTTTTCAACAAGATGTGATACTCAGCTTCTGCATTCCCTAACCCAAACCCATGGTGACTATATCTCAGGAGACCTTAATCTGGGAAAAAAGAATTGAGCTACATGGTCCCCAGTCAGTGTGCATTTCTTGCCACAGAGAGATAGGCATTTGTCACCTGGCTGCTGACCCCTGAATGTCAGATAGGTACCATATGCAGTCAGGTTCCCAAAGTAAATAGAAACCTCCTAATACTGTGGTAGTGTCTATCATTTGGGAACAGTTAGAGTATGAAAGGCTTTATTTATTTATTTTTGTCCCAAAAATTCAAGGGGGATTTTGGGGTTTCCTGGAGATTTAGTTTTCTTCTATCTGCCAGCTCTCTCACCAGGTAGTTACTTAAGCAGACAAAACTTAAGAAAATACTGCCCAAGCACATTTTTGTCTTTTGAAAGCAGTTAAGAGTATATTTTGTTTTTCACAACACACATGAGTGAGCTGCAATCATGTGACACATCGGAAAACATAACTGTACTTCCTTTTTTTTTTTTTAACTCCTTATGTCTTCAGGGTATTCAGTACCTTTTTGTAAGTACACAGTTTTTTTGCTAGAAGAAGAAATAAGGGGATGAAATTCATATTGCTGCCAGTTATAGAATTTCAACATGGCAGGACTCCACAGCAGGCAAGTTCATGGCAGTGGCATGAATTCCTACTGGCTGTGAATACCTTTTGTACAACTCACACAGTTCACCAAGTCAGCAGAGTGAATTTTGGTTTGTTTTGTTTTTTTTTTTTTGTTTCTGATACATTCAATATTGCTTCCAGGTCATAATCATTCCGCTGATGTCCCCCCAAAGAGTTGCATATTTTCGCTAACCACATGTACGTCGACCCCTTCCGTACCTGCCTGGGAATGGCTGGGCCACTGAAGGAGGAGACCAACATGGAATTCTTGAATCCCACACCCTTTCCAACCAGGCACTGTGCCCAGAAGCTAGTACAACATGGGAGCTTCCTACCTTGCTACCTAGTACAAGGCATCAAGGTGAGATACACCTTCAGGAAGTGAGGCTAATAAACAGAATTACTTTAAGTGTTTTTAAAACTTCCTTAAAGTTTTAGTTCACTGTCCTTTTCTACTCAGCTGATTCTTTCTACTTCAGGTGATAGCAGGGATCTAGTGCACCTCTAGCCTTGAGACAGAAAGATACCACCTGGAAAGTGAAAAGCTATCAGCCTCAGCAAGCCTGCAGATACTATGGTTCACTGCCTAAATTGCATTCATGCAGCTCTCATCATAAGAAATATGCTGGGCAAGTTCAGGGGCAGGTTACCCTGCCATTGATCTATAAACTTTCTAATCTGTTGTTGTTGTTTTGCATATAACAGATTCTAGAAAAGGGTCTGATTTTATAAAGCAGTTCTGAAGCTAGATATCAATGAAAACTGTCAAATACCCAGTAAGGGGATTCTTTATTCTTTTTTATTTTGTTCCTTTTAATGTTGAGGAAATAGGATCTCAAATAAATCCTCATTTGGTGTTTTTAAATGCCAGTCAGGAGAAGACTCCTGCAGCAGTCTGATTTTCTGTGGTCCATTCAGCTTTCTGCCTCTTGGCCACAGCTGCCAACAAAGGGTTATTTACTGAGTGCCAACTGTGACAGGACATTTTGCAATGCTGAAGGGCCAAAGGGCACAGCACAACTTGCTCTGAGAAAAATGCCTCATCTTAATCGAGGACCTTGTGAAGCAAAAAAACATCCCAGAAACAAAAAAAACAACCGGTATTGAGGACCTTCTGCCTGATGAAGACTGAAAAATATTTTAAACCTCATTAGAAAAATAAAGTTTGCCTATTTCTCCCGTTTCATACATTGTGCAGGAAAGGAACATATATGCTGTCACATTCATATTTTACGGGCTCTTTTTTTCCCCCAAACCTTCGTACCTCAGATTTGAACTTTAAACTTGTGACAGTGTTATGTTCATTAGAATAAAAATCACTTGCTATTTCCCTTGCAAAGCTCCCCCCCAGAGGTTATCTTAGCTGTTTTATAAATCATATCAGGAGGAAAGCTGGCATAAAGGTTGACAGCTCACTCTAGATAATCACCTCCCCTTCTCTTAAGTGACTTTAAGGAGAAAGGAGCATGTAGCTTGCCAGTTCAGTTTTTACTGGTCAAGCATCCACATCTAACCACCACCAACACACTGACTAAATTAGCTTTCTAAGTATTTTACTGAAATGCAGGAAAATCACAGTCCTGCTCAGGAGGAGAATGAATCTCAAACATTCATCAGCTATATTTTCTCTGTCCTTCCAGGGCAGAGCTCATTACACAGAATCATATGAACTCCAAAGCCCTTTGACATAGGAACCTTGAAGGGAGGCTGGGGTTCAGATTACTGTTCATTTATCAGCTTCCTCAAGAGTTGGACTGATTAGACTAATGACTTAGAGGGGATATGATTTCAACAGTAAAGCCCTGTATCTTGGAGGCAGACAAATCAAGCAAGTTAGATATTGTAGTCAACAGAACCTACAACTCAGGGCAACAGCCTATTAAGTAAAAAGTTAAAGGGAATAAATGGGCACCAAAAGAATGCCGGGTTTTGGAGAAAAAGTCACATTGCGTATTATACTTTTTCTACATACAATAATAAAACTAAATCCTGGGCAGAGAAACTGAACAGTCTAGAAATGTTGCCAAATCTTCCCAGGCTGAGTTAGAAGGGGGAAAAAAAAAAGAAAGCAAGCCATCACTTCACCATGGTACTTCCCCATGACCTGGTTACAAATTTTTTTCAATCAACAGGAATGTTTTATTGTTTCTATTGGGCTTTGGAGCTAGTGTGGTTGGAAGAGAAGGGTGCCCTATAGTAGGTAGAGTGAGGGGGCGCAGGCAGCACATGGAAAGCCTTTCTTGCAAGTTAATTGTGATAGTAGCAAATATTAAGGAGGAAAAAACCTGAGAATATTAACTTGAAACATAAGTATGATTCATCTGCTAATCACTGCATCTATCCCTGAAACTGTTGTCTCTTAGTTAAATAAGGATAATAAGACTGTCCTTTATAAAATGAATAATCCTGAAAGTGTGTATCAGTAACTAAGATATAGGGAGCTTATTTTCCCACTGTCTCATAATGCAGAATCTGAAGACAAATTCAGCTCAGTTCCACTAGGAAGAATAAAATCCAACCCTGAAAAAATAGTACCTCTTTACTCAGTTTATAATTGGACTTTGATATTAATTTCTTTTAGAAGCCAACAACTTATCAGATACCAAAAGGGACTGGATATTTGTGCAGACAGTAAAAATTATCTATATAATTATTATTTTTGAAGAACAAGTGTTGGAAAAAGATACTTAATTTTATACTTCAGATATTTGGCAGCTGTAAACTGAGCAGTCTAAACTGACTAAAACAATGAGTAGTTTAATTTGGTTGCCCACAACTAAATAGTTAACTGTAGTGGTGTGGAAATATAGGAACTTCTGAAAGTAGAACAAAATCTGAATCTTTGGCAATAACTTGCACAAAATAGTTTCTGTTAAGGAGATATTACACAAGGATCTACACATTGCAGTTGTTACTAATTCTCAGTCTTTCTATTAAGCTGATCTTAGCTTGTACAACACCCCCAGGAACCAGATGAACCTTATATCTAGTACACCCTGGTAGTTTCAGAACTTGGCAGTCTTTTACACTGATGAAAGATATATTTAAGTATTATAGGGTTATTTACACACAGAAATCTTATAAGACAAAGAATTACGTGAGACACCGCCCAGTAAAGTGGGTCAGAGTCAAAGGCGTGTTTGCAGGTAAGCGAGTGTCTTTCATTACGAGCTCCTTGCTACACAGATCAGTGCTCTGGCCGAGCACTGTTATTGCAGTTACAACCAGCTTATGATGAAAGAAAGTTGTTGCATCCGTGGGAGTTCCTGGCAAGACTTAGATTCCCAGAGATGAGCTTGCCTTTGGTAATCTCACAGAAAAAGAAACAGTGCAATGTGGCTGGTGCCTAGGTCAGTGAGAAACTTAGGACACAGAATAAGAAGCAACTGTATCCATTGTCTCCAGGAGCACAAGTGACATAAAGCATTTCTCAAGAAGCCAGCAGTATTCCTTCCTCACTGGGAAACCAGCTTCTCCCTCTTTTGCTGCTAATTTTATCTTTGGTCAGAGATGTGATAAGGCCGGAGGAGGTACTCACTCCTCCCATGCACCTCCCTAGCAGTTTCTAAGGGCATAGCTTAATTTCAGCATGTACATTCTGAGAGACAGAAGGGTCATTCATGGGTAACTAGTAAGTGTTTGGGACAAGAAATGCCTGGCACACAACCATTTGGGGGGCAGGGGGTGTCTGCTTCAACAAGAATTAAATATCAATGCGTCTAGAAGGGCATTTCCATTTTGCCTTTGATTTGGACACTGGAGATAATCTCACTCTTATAAAGATATAGTGTCTCCAGAATACTTTCTGAAAGCATCAACATGTGCTGTGGATGAAGATATTGCCTTGTTTACTCCAGACTCACCATAACTCCCCCTCATTTTACAGTATTTTTCATTTTGCTGTAATAGTTGCCAAGCCATTTGTATGCCTACCCTGTTGTACTAACCTGAAATTATTAAATTAAATGTTTATGAATTTGCCTGTATTTCATTGCTTCTTGAATGTGGACAGTTCAATACAATTTCTAACCCGCACATATTTGCCGCCTGGGGGCTGTGAGTCACGTTTGCTTTAAAAGAGGCAGCACTCACAGACTGTCACTCACCTGGGTTATTAGAAACAGCACTTTAAGAATTACTCTGCCACCTCCTCACCTCTAAATATAGCTAGTGTGCGTGGGTCTTAAGCGATTTAGCTAGTCTGAGAAAAGGTCTCATTCCAAATAATCAATTAAAAATCCATCATTTTAAGAACTATGTGGGCCTCAGGCCAAATGCATCTTGGATGTAATACCTTTGACTGTTTAATGCTGATATTAATTATTTGTATTACAGCTCCAGATCCTAACCCAGAATGAAATTTCTTTGCACTAGCAAGTTACAAGTCCTGTTCCAAAGAGTGAACTATATAAGTAGGCATGATGGACAAAGAGCAGCAGCAGAAAATCATCATTATTCCCTGCTTCACGGATGGGAAACTGAAAGACAGATTCAATGACCTGCCAAGGGTCACATAGGAAAAGGAGTAATTCATAAATCCCAGTACAAGGTCTTAAGCCATGAGATTTCCTCTCATTCTTTAATCAATAATAAAACATCCCCGAAGTCTAAGAAGCTAATATCTGCAAAACTGCTCCAAGGTCTACAGGCACGATACAATTAATTTCCATTAAGAGCAATGTGATGTGAGGGCACTCTGTACTGACCAGAAAAGTAGGCCTTGAAGACTTTGTAGTTTTTTAAATAATGTTTTAATAGAGAATCAGGGATAGTCTAATTAAAATAAAAAAGTGGGGACATAGTTGCCAGACCTTCGACCAAAGGTAAAACCAAAGGAACTGATCCAGGAAGTAAACCAATGTTTTAAAGAAAAATCAGGTCTAGAAAAAGCAAAGTCTGTAAGTGAAAATATTTATAATGGATTTCCTATTTTTGAATGAGAGTTGTATTTCTCAGTGCTTTGTCTGTGCTGGCTTGACCTTTAGGGCTGTACTCAGCCACATTTTTTAGCTCCCTCCTCCACTATTAGCACAAAGGATTACTGAGAGAAATTCTCACAGATTCATCTGCCTGAAGGACAAACAAGAAAAACATGAAGTGTCAAAGAACTTGCAACATGATCACAAGAATCAGCCATGCTGAATTGTGTAAGACAACACCTGCAGCTTACAAGGAACTAGGTAAGCACTGTGTGAAAAGTTCAACTCACCCAGTACCCATAAGGCCAACACAGGGAGCTTCCATAAATACCTGAACTCCTACCCAAATCCCTCTGTAATTTCTTTTATGTATTTTCGCAAAGGTAACAGGAATCATCACTAGGTTGCGCAGTACATAATCAAGCCTCAGCCTGTATAACATTTGAATCTTTCCATCACCATTTCTTGTTACTGTTTGTTAAACTACTAGAAAAAAAAATTCTGCTCCAATAAGGCTGAATGCTGCAAGGAGTTACGGTCATGTCTAATTTTTTCACAATATACACATTATTGACATAAATGCAATTGCACAGTTAAACATATATATCCACTTTTAGGTGTTGTGACAGGTTTCACTTTTATTTTATGCTTTTGAAACATGTAGCTACTGCTCCAGTTAAAACACCAAATAATAGTACTCACGTTATTTTTGATAAAGCGTGCTACATTTATAGCATTGATACCACCAAAAACGTGGAGAAATTAAACAACATTTTTTATAACCTGTCCTAGTCCTCCAGCATTCACAATATATAAATCAAACTGACAAAAGACTCTAAGAAAACCCCTGGCTAGTACATTTTAACCACCACTCATTCTACAGAAAGATATTACATTATACTATTATTTTCCTTTCTTCCATTGTTACACAATGAAATTTGATTCTGTAAGAAATTTACACAGGAACCCACCCAGTATTCTTTGTTAAAATTATTGCACAAAAGTGCAGAGGTGAAAAATGGAGTTTGTTGCTTTATCAGTGATGCCAAAATTACTGATTGGCATGGACTTACTAGTGGGAAACTTTGTCCCATCAGTGTTTATTCTGGTAAGTTATCTCCAGCTGTTGTAGGGTAAAGTTCTTAGATAATATAAGCCATTGCTATCACTCTCTGCACTCATGAGAGGTAAGCTGCAGACAGGCCCTTCTCATTCAACACCTACTCTATGAATCTTCTTTTTCAATGGGAAAATGCTGATTTAGGAGGTGCCACTACTTGTGAGATGATGACGGCTTCTTTCAAAAGCATAAAAATAATTGAAATCCTTGTGTGACACTCAAGCTGAGTATGAGCCATATCTCACGAGTCAGAAAAAGAAAATCTGTTGGCTTCAATAGGACTTGGTCAGGTCTATTGCAGTGGAAGAAACAAATCAACTACTCTTATTTCTTCAAGAATAGTAGTCAAAAGACTTGAATGCAAGTATAAGCCCACTAAGCCATTTTAAGTGTTTCTGAACATTTCATAAAAGGTGGCTTGCTTATTCAATAAAATTTAGTAAAGAAAGGGAACTTGCTCTGATACTGGAATGTCCCCAGAGTTTAACAGGACCTTCTGTAGAAGGCCAGTAGCAGAAAGACTGCATTCAGGAAAATCAGGCCACTGTAATGTGCTCTTGACCTCCCTTATGTAGCATTAATATCAGTTTACCTTCCTTGTCACAGGAAGAGTAGACAGAATACTGAGTGATAAGAAGGAGTGATAACAGTTCCTGACGTAGATTCTAAAGTAGAGTGGGCACAGTTTCAGAGAGGTTTTTCAGGGGCTAAAAATTAGATGGTGCACCTGAAAATTCAGAATTAAATGACTGAAGTAACTTCATGAAAGATTTAAAGAAAATGTGTTCTAAGAGTAATTGTGAACATACATATAATCTAAGAATATGGGGCTAGGATCTGCCCTTGGCTTAGAAGGTTATGCAGGGCAGATAAAGATGTTCACTCATGCTACTGCATACCAGTTTGCTTTGGCTGCTGTAGACTGGGAAGGCAATGAAGTGTCTGAGTGCATCATGCAGTGCAGAGCTAAGAGCTGGGAAAAAAATAAAAGGATGGAAAAAAACTACACCCAAGGTGGCGGGATAGTCACTTAACTCTGTTAAAACTTAATTAAGCACCTGTCATGAAGTTAAGGGGAAATCCTGCAGTCTTGCCTAGGAGGAACAGTTTCAACGCAAGAAAGGACAGAATTTGGCTTCCATCCTAGAGTATGCACAATATCTGAAGCTTCCTCTTCAAAAGGCTGTCCAACAGCAAGGATGGATTAAGAGTTACAACAGACATTTGCGATACAAAGCACTCTGTGAACATCTGGACATGGTACTCAGCAGCATCAGGTTTCAACAGAGCTCCTGAGGTGAGAGTTGTCAGTTTCTGTCACTGAAGTCCAGATGACATGGAGCTAGAAGGACCTTGTGTGATTCATGGACTTGAACTCCTTTGACCCTAGACACAGAGTTTTCTGGAGATACGTATTTAACTTTTACTGAACAGAAAGTCTAAAGTAGTTGGTCTTTTCACTGAGATTCGCTTAGGTGCTAAGAATACCAAGGTTGTGGGTTTGATTGCTGTGTGGACCATTCACTTATGAGTTGGACTTGATGATCCTTGTGCATCCCTTCCAACCCAGAGTATTCTGTGCTTCTGACTTTGGCAGACTTCATACCACAATCTGAAAAATCAAAAGCTACTGCAAACAGAGACATTTATGAAGCCCATGAAGTAGAAGTGGAACATTATAATGGATGGCTAGTGACCAAAAGCCATGATCTGACAATTAATTGCTCAGTTGGCTGTTGAAACAAATTCAGGATCTTAGTTCACTTCCCAGTATATGGCAGTATGTGACTGTCACAGCAATATCTTTGTCAGGCCTCAAAGGGGCATCCAAGAACTGAGATGTTGCCACTGACTGCTTAGTCGCTCACCTCTTCTTGTAGTTCATTCAGGTCATTGTTGAAGTGGGTATAACAAGCGTTTCTGTTCCTGTCCTTGGAATAAGGAGGAGGTGAAAAATATACTAAGTACTATCTGCCCTTTTAGAAATATCTTTGTTTGCCTGCTCCACCTTGGATTTAGCATCTGATTAATCAGGTACCTCTCTCCTCAGTACAGAGCACTGCAGATTGACCTTGGCCAATATGGACCATTTTATTATTATTGGATCAATTTTTACTTGTTTGTGAAGTTGAACTGCTGCATAAGTGGCTTCAGTGTGACTGTTGTACAGTGCTCCATGCTATGCACAGCAGAACAAGATCATTATTATTCCTGATCCCTCGATGAGTCCAAACAGTACAGCACAAAACACAAAAATATATACAGCCACAAAGTCCCCTAAAAGGGTTAAAGAAGCCTTTGAAAAATTTCTGTTGGAGATCTCTTTCCTAGATATTTTCTCTTAGCTCAAATGGGCTATAAAGTTTCAGGAAGAAAATACATAAAAGGCATGAATTATTCTTTTGAATAACTTTTTGACAACTGTCGCCAATAAGATTATCTGATGATACAGAAACAAATTCATTTCTCAGACAAGGCAGGATATGATTGGATCTGCACTCATGACTATTTTTTGTTATTTAAAGCACCATTTTCAAACACACTTCCACAAACACTAACACTGTGAGCACACACACTTACAGAATCTTGAGGTGTTGAAGCTAAATATGTCACAAAATAAACAACCCTTCTAAAAGAAGCAGGTTCAACCACATTTCTCCAACTCTCTTCAACATGCAATCCCATGAAAATCCCTTACTCAGTTACAAAAGAAAGTAATTTTCTGGTACAAAGACAGTGCTAGTATTAGAGGCCAATATTGCCTTTTGCAAACAGGCTCCTGTGTGGAAATTAGGAGGGAGTGAAAAGCAGGAAGAGCTCAATTCCCAATAGTCTTGGTGTGTAGGGCTACCAGGGCAGGAAGCCAGTCTTCCACAAAAAGGGTCAAAATCCTACTGCCTTCAAAGTGGGAAGATGACTGTTTTTCTTTTACAAACACTTTCTCATTCTCTCTTGCTGTACAGCTCCTACAGTCGTTCTATACATATATATACACATATACTGATGATTCAGTATAGCTACTGTCAAGGACACATTTTCCCCTCAGCTTCAATACACCCAAATATATAGTAAAATGCCTTTGCCAATATAAGAGGGGCTCACTCCTGCTGAAAGAGGGTAAAGTTACTGCTTTGCCACCCCTCCCATATAAGGAGGCACAGACACGATTTTTCATGGCTCGGAAAAGCAGGAGGTTTTGCTCCATAAGGAAGTGACCTGCCCCAGATCTGAACCATCTTACATTGTGATGACTTCCCACTCTGAATTCAACATTCCTAGTCAGAGTGCTGGAGGTGGGAAGAGAAAAGAGGTGAATTCAAGGTCTTTCCCTGCTGCATGGCAGGAAAAGGTTCTGATTCTCCTGCTTGCCTTCACCCAGGCAAGGCCCATGGATTCCTTCTCTGCAGAAGGGCACAGTGGAGTATTTCAGAGCTCCCATAAACAGTGCACACAGGTAAGAAAAACCTGGCCTAAATGTGAAAAGACAGATTATAGCAAAGAAAAAACAACACAACAAAAGCTTGCACAGCTACTAGAATTATGTTACTGAGGGCACTATTTGTCATCTGCTGTATAATAGAGCATACATTTTGATACAGGCTGGCAATTCCATTTCATTCACTCTTCTCTTTCCTATTCCACAAGTGTCATTGAAGGTAAGCAGCAAAGTCATCCTCTTCATGAATTTCTCAAACTGAAATGCTCTCCTGAGGATTGTTATCCTGCTGCTATGTGATCTACTCTGGAAGCCTGCATGTACCAAATTAAAGAGAACTCTATGAATCAAAGCTGAGAGACTTGGTATTGAGATATATAATGAGCACAAGAGCACATAAGGCCCAGTCCTGCTCCCACAGAAATGAGCAGCAAGGGTCTGATTCTGATTTTGCTGATCCAGCTATAAATCAAGAGCGACTTCACCAAAGCACACATCAGTAAAAAGGGAACAAGTACTCTTTCAGACACTAAATTCCCAATATATCATGCACTATATTTAGTACAAAACATTGTCCCGGCTTAACTTTGCCTGCACAGTCAGTCTGGGAGAAAATAGCGAGGAAATGTTCAAAGTGTGTCTTAAGAGAAAAGTGGTTATAATACAGCAGAGGAGTGGTTAGCAGAGCCTACTGAGCCCCCATCAACTGCCCAGATAAAGAAAAAAAGAAATAGGGGACCTTCTCAGAGTCTAAACTAAACAAGAGTACTTCTCTCCCCCTGATGTACTGTCAGATCCTCCTGAGTCCTGAGCTAGAGGCAAAATTTGATGACTAGATTCCATAAAATTTTATGTGTTTATGAGCACTCTCTATTCAAGCTAAATAGACAGTGGGGCTGAATATCCCTTTGTACTGTGAGACTTGAAACAACAGAGAGCATCAAACTAAGCCACAATATGTTATATCAGCTGAAATATTTTCACCAGGACTAGTTAGAATTGTGATGGTGAGTAAATTAATTAGTTGCAATAGTGTTACAGAAACACTGATTATCATGGCTTGGATGTGAACTAAAAAGAAATGGTATCTTTGTTAAGTCATAGTACTCATCAGAATAGCAAGACTGAGGCTATCAGAAAGAAAATTGCACATATTTACCACAGGAATGTATGATTTTGTGATTTTCTTTGTAAATGGGATTGCACCAAAGAACATCATCACCATTGGAGAGAATAGTTTCATTTCTATCGTCTCAGCTCTTTATCTTTTTAACGAGAATTGCCTGGCAAAGCACCGTATACTGGGTCACAACTCTGCCCAAAGAGGATTTGTGTTTGAGCAGTGACTGAGTATGTATTTGTAGCCCATTATTACAGGGTGTTATATGGTCCACTAATTGAAAAATGGTCCCTGTCCCAATTAACTTTTAAATAAATGATGCAACTCCTTTTTTTTTTTTTTTACAAGCTAAAAGACAGACTAAGATGTAGACTCTTGTCTTGCTGTTGTGGTTTGTTTGTTTTCATTTCCCATATCAGGGCTTTAGGGAGTGAGTCGCTGCTAAGTATTTCTGCAGCTGTTCAAAAGCAATCTTATTGCACAATACAGTATCTGAATAATTGTCTCAGGTGACTATTAAAGTCTACTACTGCACCATAAAACCACAAGGAATAATCTTGCGCCACAGCAGAAAATATCCAACAGCCAACCCTGCAGAGTGTCATTCCTGTTAGGAGAGAGCTACTGCAACTGAGTGAAGATTCAGGAAGACAGAAAGAGCACAGGGAAGGCTCTGGACCTTAAATTGTTTCTTTCATTGCCAACTAAGCAAAAGCTGCTGATTGTTACATATTGAATTGTCTGTATTCGTCCCTGGCCAACTGAAGTAAATGGACATACATCGAGGAAGACTAACCTGTTACATGTGAAATGTTTGTCTTCTCCTTTCCCTCTCTGTTGCTTCTTACAGCCTTTTACATACTGCAGTAAAGGAACCCCTTTAAAGCCTAAAGTATGGTAATGCAGTTTAATTGTGGTTGGTTGGCCTGCTGGGGATAAAATGTGCTGGTTCCAAGTAATTTTGCTGACTCTAAACTTGGCTCTGTATAGAGAGCTGGAGGAGGGGGTGTTACTAATAAAAATAGCTGTGCTACCTGGGGAAGCTGTGCATACTACAAAGGTACTGTTTGAATAGGCCCTATAATTGCAGATAATTGATTTTTTAAAACAATGATGTTTGCCTCACACTGAGCACACAGTCTGCCTCCTAACCCTTACATAAGAACAACTCACACACAAATGTAACTCTCAGACAAGCATACTTTGGGCACTCTTTCCTCACTTAGCAGAATATACCCACTTTGTATTCATTACATAACTCCTTTCAATTTGCGAATTGGAGACAGTTGAATTGTTGAAGGCAAAAATCTCCCGCCTTCACGTCCTGAAGGATGAAAACAGGCTTCCAGAAGCTGGGGGGCCTGTTTCTTCTCCCCATGTCCTCTGATGCAGTCCGTCTACTGAATTCCACACATAGTACTACCATCAGATCAGTGATACATGTGTGTGGTCAGGACAGGTGATTACTACTGATCAATATCTTGCTTACAAGGAACACTTAAGTTCATTTTTTCAGATGATTACTTTTCAGGAGGACCCCTCTCATTGTGTTTCCAGAGAAGTAATACAAGTAAAACCTACTGGACTCTTATATTATTATATTATCTTATATTAATGATCAAAACCTTAATGTCTTAAAAATCATTTTGCTCTCAACACTTTGTCCAATCTGTGAAGTGAAACTTGAAAAGCATTCTGCTTTTATAGTGAGTACTTTCTCCTGCTACTTCAGTGTTATTTTAAAGGATAAGATTTTGTTCTATGAGCTGTATGTAATAATGCTCAACAAATAACTCTTCTTGCTGGATTAGATTAAAAGCAACTTCCTATGGTGTCTGCAAAATCTGTTTTATGGGCACATCTGAGCATTATAATAGTATTGACTCTCTCATGGCCTTTAATGATAATATCTTCCTTTCCTAATAAAAACAATTGTGTCACAAAAGCTGAGTGAAGCTTTTCCCTTTAGTTCAGCATGGCACTTTAAAGCCCTTATGACACATGCATTACTGTCAGCTGCAAAGGTGGTTCTATGCTGCAGACTTATTTTCAGAAGCAAGGCTCTTGTTACAGTATTCATATGCAGTGAAAGAGGAACAAGGCAAAAAAATGGTCCATGATGTGCTTTTATACAGACTTACTGGAAAGATCTGCCTGTATGTATGCTGATCCCTTTCTGAGTTGTTCCTCAACTGGGACATCAAGCTGGTAGGGCAACAGATAATCTTTCTGTGTTGGAGTATTTCTTATGATACATCTGCATGTGACTTTTGATCTGGAAGACTACGGATAACCTTACTCATTGTCTTTTTAAATTATCAGTAAATGAGCTTTGCGGGGTTTCTGCATCATTTATAAATGATGTATAACTGGGCATATAATCAGCAGCTATGACCACTGTTGAATTTTGTGGAGATTGTATCCTTTTCTCTCACTGCTTGTTGGTCACCACAGACTGTGATTGGTCAGTTAAACCATAAAATATTGTTTTTGTCTTACAAGTGAACATCAGGCACTCTGAAAAAAAAGCCAAATTGTTATACTGAGAACTGTTTTCCTCTAAACAGTGGCATGAATAAAAGCGGTGGATGGATGAACACTGCTCTTTTGGAGTTAGAAGCTCAACCAAAATGCAGCTTACATCAGAGAAGCTGTCGCTGAGCTATACCCAGCAGAGAGCATTCCTGAGTGAAGAAAGATTCTTTCTTGCTGTTTTTGAAGCAGTTCCCCAGAGAAACCAGGCAGCAGCTTGAGATCTTCTGAAGCAGAAGTGTGTGAGTCACAGACAAATTACACAGGTGTCAACATTTGATATAGTTAAAGTTCTCCATAGCCAGAATGTGTAGGTTTTAATGGAGTAGCACAAAAACTGACTCTGGTCCGTTACATTAAACATTTTTGTAACACTTTCCATTTGGCATTTAAACAGATTCTGAGATGAAATATGGGCTGAATTTTAGTGTTCATGATTTGTTTTTCTCCGTAAAGCATTGGTTTATTTCATGCAGGAGGCATAATTTGTCAATGTTACTTGAAGAAACTACTGATTTATATTATCAAGGGGATGGTGAGCAGAAGCTTGAGGTATGGTGAAAATGTACTGTTGGTACCTTCTTTACCACTCTAATTACGGTCAATAAATGGAGCCAGAGAAGGAGACAGGATGGAACAAGGCTGATCAATATATGGCTCTCCCTTGCCCTTCTTGCCGTTAAAAGAGAATATGCCTTGCTGGAGGTTAAATGAAAAACTCCTATATTCCTACTTTTATGCTGACCCTAAACTTGTGTCCTGATTCTACTGTCTCTGGTTAGACAGATAGTTCTTCAAGTCAATGGGAAAACTGCCATGGAAAAGGGTTGCTCACATGAATGAGGTTTGTAAGATCAAGCCCTTCATGATCAGTATAACCCTGAGCATTGGAGTGATATGGCATCCCTGATTTACAAGAGTAATCCTATTAATATCCAAGGGACAATTCACATGAGTAAGGACTGTGAGAATGGGCCCCTAAGGAGCAACTATCACCACAGTTATGTATCCAACTTCACTTAGATCACAGCAGTTTTCAAATGTTCTACAGGCACTTTATGCTGCTACTGAACTTTGAGAAGCAAATAGACCTTGAGCACAAGTTAATTTCTGCCTTACTGACTATGGCCCCACTTTTGCACTCTCAGACTCTTCCCTTGAAGGGTCTAGGAACCTGAACCTTTTAAGTGGCTCAGTTCTGCAAGAAATCTTGGTTTCTCTTCTTGTTTCTTTCTTCAGCCCTCCGTCCCATCTTTATTTTTTTTATTTCTGTCTTTCCTTTTTAAATTTTTCTTTCTCCTTCTCTTTTTTTATCTGATTGTTTTATTTTCTTTTATCTTTTCTTTTTATACCTTATCTTCCTTAACCTTCCCCTTCCTCTTCTTCTCTTTCTTCTCTTTTTATATTTGTCTCTTTTCTAATTTTTCTTGGGTTTATTTTTCCTTTCTCTTTCCTCTGTTCCTCCTCTTTCCCCCCGGCCCCCCCTGTTCCTGTCCTCCTCCCTTCCTCACATCTTCTTACCTGTACCTTTTTCAGAATTAGGTGAATTCAAAGAGGGTAGGAAAAAATTAAGAAGGTGTTGGCCTCAAATTCAAAGACTGGAAGAATAGGAGCCTTCCCAATTCAAAAAGTGTTTTATAAAGTCATAAAAATCAATCTGAATTTCCAGAATCTGTAAAACTGGAATGTGAAATCCAAAGGAAAGCATGAAATTTGTAGAATTTCTAGATATATTTCTGCTTCTTTTTATATCCTACCTACAGCTAATGAAAATGACCTTCTCCTGGTTTTCTGGTGTTTCCAGGTGTAGTTCTGAGAACTGTGTATAAATCAATTACCAGCTTTTCTTCTCAGGTATAATAATGTGTGTTTAGTTTAACTGTTAACTTAATAGGCTTACCTCATTTTTAAACTGACTTTGGATATGGATTAGAATGTCAAACAAACAAAAAGGTGTTAATAGAAGATAATAATAGTTTTCTTTCAGTAGCACTAATCACACCATGTGATTCTGATATATGTTAGGTGTTGTAAAAAATTTATGAAGATACAACTCCTGCCTTGAAGTAAGTTATGAGCTGCAGAAATGCTTTCATGTTTTTTGAAATGGAAATCCACTCCATGGGACGGACCCATGCTCATGTGAACTGCTTTGTTGACTTCAGCAGAAATACTATTTCCTGTGTCCTTAGCCAGAACAAAGTCTGTTGAACCCAACTTCCACCAACATTTAAAACCATTTAAATCTGATACTACAGTTCCTGCTCAAACAATTTTTGTTATGTTTTATGATTTATAAGAAGAGTCACACAGGTATTTAACATAACATGAAGCACAGAAGTAACACCACTGAATGCTGAATATATGCAGCTAAGACTAGGATTTCTCCCATAATGATGCAGCTTTAAAAACTGTCTCCCTTTCTGCCTCTGTACACATCCTTAGGATTACTTCTGAAACCTTTACTGGACACCTGAGTACATTTATCTATCTCTTCATCATCAGTCTAGTTTATCATGAGCTGCTTAGTCTCAAGCATTGCTCCAGTTATGAAGAGTGGTGTGGGAATACATAAGAAGCAAAACAGCATTCTGAAGAAGCAGAGGAGAGCTCAGACACCAGGTTTTGCCCTGTCACCACATTCTGCACCCCGGCAGGAAGAGTCTGTCTCCAGCTGTGGAGCTCCTTTATCTCGTTACACTTCTCAAAGCACCACGGAGCACATGGAGCAGCGCCGATGGCCTGCCAATGCAAGCACTTTTACGTATTTTTCCTCTGGGAACAGGTCAGACCCACCAGAACAAGGCAGGGGCCCAAGGGCTGATGCTCCCGGTGCCTCACACGGTTCTGGGGTGGGGTTTGCACAGTCGCCACCGCGCCCGGCTGGGACACGGTGTGTGGCTGCCCCGTCTCCCAGTGCAAGGGCATTCAGACAGGAGGGCTTTCCCCTGCTTGCTTTCCCTGGGTTTCGCTCGCTTTCTTCCGGGTACCGCTCGCAGGGCGCTCGGCCTGACCTGCCCCTTGGCCGCCCCGGGATCGGGAGTGGGATCGGGAGCGGGAACGGGAGCGGGAACGGGAGCGGGATTGGGATCGGGATCGGGATAGGGAGCGGGATTGGGATCAGGAGCGGGATTGGGGTCGGGAGCGAGAGCGGGAGCAGGATTGGGAACGGGAGCGGGATTGGGGTAGCGCGATTGGGATCGGGGTCGGGAGCGGGTCCCGCCCCCGTCGGGGCGAGGCGGGGCGGGGCGGGGGCAGGGGCGGGGGCCGGCNNNAGCAGAGTCCGAGCCGGGGTCGGGTGCGGGTCCGAGCGGGAGCAGCGGGTGAGGTCCGTGGGCGGCTCCCGAGGCCGCTTCCATGGCCGGGCCCGGCGGGGCCGGGAGCGGGGCCGGGAGCGGGGCAGGGACCGGGATATCCGCAGGGAACACTGTGCGGGGTGTGGGGGCAGCGGCGCGGGGGCATCGCCCTTTGGGAGCGGGACCGGGAGAGGGAGCGGGGCCGGGAGCGGGACTGCGCGTGGAGAGGCCGCGTTCGCACACACACACAGACACACACACACACACACACAGAGACACACAGACACACACACACACGCCGCCGCCGCCGCGCTCATGTCGTGCCCGCCGCGTTCCTGTGTCAGCTCGCGGTGTTCCCGCCCCTGTTCCCCCGCTGATCCCCCGCTCTTCCCCCGCTGTTTCCCCGCTGTTCCCCCGCTCTTCCCATCTCAGCCCGCAGGATGCGGAGGGGCCGAGCAGTCCGTGCACCCCCCGCTCCCCGACCCGCCGTCTGGCCGTGTCCCAGATACGGGGTTTGCAGAGAGCGCTATTATTATTATTATTGTTATTATTATTGTTTGTAATCTCACTGAGCGTATCTCCTAAACCCCCGCGCATTTTTTAGAACGTGGGGTTGGTTTATTTCTGCAGCTCTGCCCGCGTTGGAATCCTGAGTTCTCCGGTTTGCTTTCATTTTGTAGCGAAGGCTGGTCCTGGGGCATGGTGGGAGCCTGGAGAGGCCAGCCCTGCAGCCAGGGAATATGGGTAAAACGGTGTAGGTCGAGAGATGCTGGGGAACAGTTCCTCATGACTTTGAGTCGGTTTTGGATGTATTTTCAGCAGGATTTAACACCCAGTAAGGAAAAATACTCTGACGCCATGGATTAACTTCAGTTTCGTTGTGTGAAACTATGTGCGCTTTGTGCTGTGCTAAATCAAAAGTTACAGTTTCTGTCAGAGTTTATCCTGAGGGCTGTGCTGTGATGTGAGAGCAGGCAGAGTTACACTGACTGTCCCGTGGTCCATGGACCCTGTGCTGGGCCCGCTGACACGAGGAGTGATGAAAGAGGGAGCAGAATCCCATCAGCACAGCAGATAGGTCCTGGCAAGGCTGGACTTGTTTTCTCTGAGCAAACTGCTGCTTACCGGCATCCTGCCCACTTCCTCACCAAGGATGTGCCTTTAGAGCAGGTCTCCTTGTGCTCTCTGCTTATCTAATTTCTCTTGTTTGGCAATAGCTGGAAGTGACTGCTGAAAGCAAGATGAGAGATTGTTAGAACTGTAATCAAGTTAATATTAACCTTTTTATTCCTATTGTTAAAATTATATCACAGGAAAGAAGTTAACTGTAACAAATAGTGCATTTATTTTGGTCTCTAGTGAAGCTAAGGCATGCTGGTTTTATGGACTCCTATTCACTAAGTGCATGGTTGAAGCACTTGGTGAGGCAGGAGCCTCGTTCCATGCAGAGAAAAAATTTAAAGTGCAAGGGGATGTGCTTTTCTTTTTACAGGAATTCACTCCTTAGCACTTCATAACTTTATGATGTTGATAAAAGGTACTGCTTCCATAGGATTATGGCTTTGGTACGGTCTCATTGGAAAGGGACGTCATTAGCTTAAACCTCCCATGATAAAAGCAGAAATAGTTCTCTCCTTTTTGTCATTACAACTTAATCTTTGCCCGTGAATCATGCTAAAAGCAATTTTTAAGAACAAGGTCTCAAAGGAGAAAAATGCGTGTTTAACTCAGTTTGATCGCAAGTTATTGATGGGTAGGAAGATATTGGTTAGTTTGAAAGTTGAAGTGCAATTTTAATTGTGACATCTTACAAAAGACAAAAAAAGGCAATACTAATTTTCCTCTTCACATATTGTAGTGTTCATAGTATTGTCACACACTCTATCCTAGGAACTGCTTAAGGAAATTTACTAGTTCAAATGAATTGGTCTAAAATTGTTCTCCTTGTGTTATTTCAAAACGGTACTAATTTCTGTGACTTAAATGTTGTTTCTGCAATTACATTGAATACTTCGGTGGTTTGTACTTTGATTGTTTACTAAGCAGTTATAATGGAAGCAAAATATTGTATCATCTTAAAGTATTATACCACTGTGAAAATAAACAGAGGAAAAATGGTTTGAAAATAAAGTTTCCACAGTAGCAAAATTGTGCTGCCATTGCAGTGATGCTAAAGACTAGGGCTGTTCTGACAATCCTGTTGTCAGAACTTTGGATTGCAATGATGTTAGCCTAACTTTAATGTTTTTTAAAGGTTGTCAGTGAGAAGTGGAAAAATGGCTAAATCGACCAAGTTAATTGACAATGAAGTCTTCCAGGCTTATGCCACTTACACAGCTATTGTTCTTCTGAAAATGATGCTAATGAGTCTTATAACAGCATACTTCAGGATCACAAGAAAGGTAGGACTTTGGGAATACTGTCTGGTAGAATAGGTTGAAATTTGTGTTAAAAAACAGAAGTATCATGTGTTTCTGCTCAGCTTTCAAAACTACTGCTGTTCATTTTCTTCCTCCTCCCTCTTCTAAAGGGGGGAGTTTGGCATGCTGGTGCTCTGTTGGTCTCAAATGGATAATATCCTTAACCTAATTATGAGACTGTATCTTGTAGTTGCATTTGACTTACTCTATCCTTGTAAAACATTCTGTTATTTTTAGATAAGAGTTTTTCGTAACTGTAGTTTCCACTGTCTTCTGCAGAAAGCTTGTGTCCAGGGTACCCAATTTATAAAGCAAATAAAGTGCAATACAGAGACATATTACATGAATAACCAACTAGTGGGGTCAGAAGAGGAGGTAGATTTTTATGCATCTGTAACCCTTTAATCCAGTAATTCTAAAGCTTTCTACACTCCCTAATTGTTTCAGCCTTCCTGCTGCAGGTAGGTCATTATCTAAAAAACCTGAAATTACTTATAGTGTGAGAGGCAGGCTGAAAATTTACATAGATTGATGTGTAGGTTAGATAAGAATATGAAAGATTCACTGAGGTTTACTAAATATTACAGAAGATAGTGCTTATGGGAAGTACTGTGTTATCTTTGCCCCATTCCTGGTCTTCTTTAGGCATCTGCTGATGGCCAGTGTTGGAAACACTTGCTCCTGGGCTGAAAGAGCCTTGAATTTGCCTCATATGTCTGTTCTTGTGAGATCTACTTCTGCAAGACAGAGTGTGCTTCAAGGATTTTGTTGCAGTCCTTTTATTGAAATGCTGCTTTTTGTTCCTGCTGGTTGCAACAAAACCCAGCTGAACTGCTCTGTTGTTCATGAGTTCCTAACAGCACAGCATTTGAGCTACTGCTGGTTTCTGATGGCTCTTAAGGTGTTTGGTGCAGGTGAAGATTTAGTAAAGCACACTGTGTTAAAAATAGGACCAGATGTTTGTGTCATAACCTTGCTCCATTTTCTCATCTGGGAGCACATCAGCTGTAGAGGACCGGACCTATGTGTATATCCAGTGGGGTCCTGTATTAATGCTCAATTATGACATCATACCATGTTATGATCCATGTGTATGCAGGTTACAATAGCGTCTTCATTAATTTGGAATACTTTGTTTTCTTATGACTAATATGGCAAGCAGAAAAATGCTGTAATTTTAATTTTCCATTTAATATAAAAAAGTCTCTAAAATGCTTAGAAAAAATGGAGGAAAGCAGTTAGTGGAGCAGCTGAGGCTAAAATGTGGTTGATACTGTTAATATGTTTCTAGAATTTTGAGGCTGAGGATATTTCACAGATAGAAATCAAGGCTGCCCTAGAAAGCAATCATGTAGCTCTCCTAAAATTAAAAGATTTTCTTGAATTACATCTGCATAGCCTGAACTGTCTGCAGAACCGGTGGTGCCATGTGTCAGCAAGGAGAAATCTACTGCAGTCTGCACTGCCTGGATTAAAAGTTGTTTTCAAGTAGTGTCTTGCAGTATTTGGGCATAGTAATGGGTCATATAAGTGGAAGAATTGGTACCTAAGAGGAAAGAGAGAAACTTACTTGGTCATAAATGAGGATAGGAGTAAGACTCTTGGATGCTTTTGCTTTGTAGACTTCTGAAGAAGGAAGGGATCCGAAAAGAATTTCAGATAATTTGTCAAGAATGGTGAAAAAGAGGCTTGGGTAGTATAGACCTTCTACCTTCCAGGTCCTTGTGTTCCTTCAGCCCACTGGCGTTACTTCGGGCTTGTCCATCTTAGAAGAAGGCTTTATCTACATGTGTAAATTACATTATGTTACTTTGTCAGCATGCAAACTACATAGAGCTTAAGAAAACAGTAATGAAGTGAACATTGTGTTACTCCCTGTGCATTTAATGTAAGGTACATGAGGTTATAGAGGCATTGGTGAAAAGAGTGGCCTTTGTGGCAAGCTGCCTTGACTGGATAAAACATTTTGACTTCTAATGTCTCGTGTGCTTCTGTTTGAAACAGGCATTTGTGAACCCAGAAGATACAGCATCATTTGGAAAAGGCGAGAGTGCTAAGAAATACTTGAGGACTGATCCAGATGTTGAACGTGTACGCAGGTAATGCATAGGAACATTTAAAAATAATTTTAAGTTGCAGAATAATACTAAACCAAGGAATTAATTTTACCCCGTTGTCTCTGGCAAGCCTGCAGGTGTTCTGTGTTGCATTATGTAGTAATCCAATATGTGAATTAGTTTCAATTAACAAACCATTCCACGTTTAAATGGTCAGCATAAGCCATTGTCTGGTTATGATAGCTAACTGTTGGTTAATGTCCTGTATGCATGGGCAAAGGGATGAGAAGGTTGTAAAATAAGTTGATTTAATATGATCTAGTGTCCATGCAGTGTAAATCAGCTTTCTATCTGATTTGAACACTGGTTGCAATAATTGCACCTTTCCCAAAGTGTAAAGGAAATAACAGGGCAAAGAGGAGGAAAAACTGTGTGAAAGTCATGGAACTCCAGAGTTGTAATGAGAGCGTTAATGTGGCAAATTGTACAGAGTGGGAGTCAGAGCCTGTGCTCTTTCAGCCAGACTGCACTGAGGTTGCTCACTCAGTTGAACAGGACAATTGACCAGCCTTCTGCTCTCCACAGGATGGCAATGTGCAACCTGTGGTGTATGTATTTTCTTTTGCGAGATCTGTGGCAGAATGTAAACTGTATTTCAGTGTGTTAAATATTGCAGCTTATTTAATTTTATTTAGCTGATGGCAGAGTTTTCTGTTGCCAAAAATCTCAACTTTTGAGATGCTATTTGATACACCTGTGCTAACAAGCAAATGGAACGCTTTCCATATGATAATTCCTTAATGAAGCTAAGTTTATTTTTATTCCAAAAACTTGAATGTGAATGAACTCTTCTCATTTAAACGACTAGTAGGGAAGATCTTGAAAATTCATGTACCTGCTCTGACTTAAGAACACTGCATCTCTGCAAATGACGACTGTGGTTTCATGAAGTAGCTTTCTATATGTCTCTTATGGATTAAAATCTCCGAAAGGAGTGTCTAATTACAGAGGGCTGTAAAGATTCTCTGCTCTTTCCTCTTCTGCCCCTGAATAGTTCAGACAGTTGTTGCTTAATTTGCTGGTTGTTACATAAAAATGGGAACTTTTTGGTGAGGGGTAATCCTTTCCTATTTGTAAATTGTGAGAGGCCAACTAAGTTGAGACTATCTTAATGACCAGAATGTTATATTAGAGAAGTGACAACTGCCTCAGTCATTTACAAAGATTAGATTTTTAAAACACTGTATTATGAAGTCCTGTGTTGCTGTTTTGCAGAGGTTTTCAGGCTTCTCCAGACCTAGTAAGTCAGCTTGGTTCTAGTTACACCACTGGTGTTGCAGCATCCATATTTTTTCCCAAAAGTGGTTCTTAATGGACATTTACTGTGTTCTCTTTTGCAAGCTTCATGGCAACAGATAATGCTGCATAGATTTAGCATGGCTTCTCTTCTGTATAAGTGACTGGAATGTGTTCTGTTTATGGGTATAAAAGAAAGATTACTTTCTTCAGGGTACTTTGTTGGGGAAAAAGAATCAAAAACCTGGAGGGCTATGTTTCCGTGTAATGATAAATACATTTAAAAAGCAGCTGCAAGACGGTGCCCTGTTCTGATTCCAGTTGGCTCTGAAATATGACATAATTAGTAAGGCTTAGAGTTTGTTTCAATCAGTAAATTTGGCTGGAAGTGCAATTTATCTAAAAGTGAAGGAAGATGGGAAGGTTTAGGAAGGGGTGTGCAAGAATACTTCAAGAGATGGAGTTCAGTCTCAACACATTTTTAGTAAATTATATTATGGTTTCAAAATTTCAAGCATTTTTTCAACTATTTTAGTGCTTAGAGTGAAGAAAATGAAGGGAAAGCAGAACTGTCACACCTGCTAGATGTTCAAAAATAACCTTCTTCAAGATGATTGAGCTTCATGAAGATTTGATAGAATGGTTCACATGTGGGATGTTTCATATTTTCTTTACACAGACCCCAAACCAAATTTACAGGATTGGAATAGACCATGGGGCCATGAAGTCTAGTGGCTTAAGTCATAGTTATCCAGTTAATTGATGTTCAGTTGAATGAGGCAACAAGAAAATAGCAGCTGTCTCTGTTCTTCCTTGACTTTGCATTCTTGCACACCCAGGTGCATTCATATACCTCATGTAAGTCCCTAATATCCCCAATATCCAGTGGGAAAACTAAGACCTTTCATAGAGAAGATCAAATGCAAGAGAGACTAGAGTCATGTCAGGTAAACATGCCAAAATCATTCCAGTAGCTGAATCAAGTCTACAATGCAGAGGAAGCCGAGTTGTGTTAGGGCCTGAACAAGAAGCATGCTCTGAAGATGCTGAAAAATAATGAGGATTCAAATGGTTTATTCAACAAAATGTCACACTTTAAAATAACTTTGCTTCTTTCTCCAGAGGCCACCTGAATGACCTTGAAAATATTGTCCCCTTTGTTGGCATTGGACTGCTGTACGCTCTAAGTGGCCCTGAGCTGTCATCAGCCTTGCTGCATTTCAGGATCTTCGCAGGGGCCAGGATCCTTCACACTTTTGCGTACTTGATCCCTCTTCCCCAGCCTGGCAGGGGTTTGTCTTGGGCAGTTGGCTATGCAGTGACCTTCTCGATGGCATACAAAGTGCTGAAGACAGTGTTACTCCTGTAGCAGAGGTGTAGATTCTGTGTATGATTCGACATTCCACACAAAGTTTCCATGCTGATGTCTTGAGTGAGCCAATATGAGTCTTCCGTGGTGACAGGAATTCTTTTCTTTAACAGAAGCTTTTCATTCCTGTTCAGAAATGTTTCTTTTTGGAGGAAGAAGAATCCCTCTCTCTGTATTCCCTGCTCATGGGTTGCATTGCCAAATACTAGATTGGATGTTCCCTTTGCAATTTGTCGAGTGCTTACAATTCTAAACATGTGATGATGCTGTATTGATAGAATGTGTGATAATTTTCTACAGATGCACTATTTTTGGCTGTAGCTCTGAAGTCTAAATCAATAAAGACAAGATTTAAAAAAAGCCTGTTTGTGTTTTCGTTTTCATTTTGACTCTTCTCACTGCAGCCAGCAAATAGCATGTCACTGCGTATCAAGAAGAGATTCCAATCATACAGTTCTTTGAAGAATGCTTACCTTAATAATAAGATAAAACCAGTAATGCTAGGCTTGTTGTAAAAAGTCTTTGATGAAAATGTTGTTTGTATAATCCACTTTGGGATTAAAAAAACTAAACCGTTGCAGCTTCATTTCTTTCATTTGAATAGATTTAAAAGAAGGAAAATATTTGGGCTAAATTCTATTTGGAGATACTGGTGAAAATTTGAAGTAATTATTTTTGTTGAAGTTACTGCAAAGATAGTTTTCCTGACTGGATAAAGTGTATACCCTTTGTAGAACTTTTTTTGTTTGTTTCTGAATAAATTCAGCATAAAATGAATGACACTTACAAATGCAGACATCAAATAATTCAGATGTGCATATGTAATTAGTTTTTTGTTTTGTACTGTCCTAAACATGTTGCTGATAGGACGTTTTGCTCTTTGCTTACATCTTTCTATAATGTGTTAATTTGAAATATTTAAAGACTCTTCCTGTTTTGGTTGGTTGGTTAATCGGTTGGTTGGTTGGGGTTTTTTGTAGCTAAGTCTTAAATAATAGCAGAGATTTCAAGGAAAAGAAGAGACCTGGAAGACTCTGTATCTGGTGAGGTGGTCATTGATAAGTTTTAAATGGCAGAAGTTAAAGCACAACACATTTGATTTACTTTTCTACCCCAGAAGCTGTGCCTCTAAGGGATGGGCCAGAGGGGAACTGGAGAGTTCTCTCTGCTGCCTCCATATGCCAAAGACTCTTTTGCTTTTTGCATGGGAGATGTAGTTGTAGTACTGCAAGAAGGAATACCAGAGCGCTTAGCTATCTAACCATTATTTTGAGGTGGAAGTTGATGGATGCAGTGTTATGTGAGGCTGCAGCTGGGAAGGGTAGAGAGATTGGTTTAATCCAAAGGAGGATTTTTTTGCAATATGAGTCATGTCTACTAAAGAAGCAAGCATGGGACTTGAAATTGAGAAGTTAACATTGATTTACCGAAAGTTAAATCTAACTAACAAGTGGAATAATGAAGAGCTGCGTCCTCTAGAAGGAGAATGCTTAGGAAAGGAGGATTAAAGATAGAACATTGTGGAGTTTTAACTCCTGACACAGCGGACTATGCACACGTTAGCACCTCTGGGTTAGCAGAGGCTCCAAGGGAAAATGCAAGCTTTTATGTTTCTTCTCACATCTTTTCCCACCATTTTCTGTCTGTTCCATTTTCCTCCAGTTCCATCTTCCTCTGCTAGCTTTTTATTGGATCTTGACACCAGCTATTTTGGATGGTATTGTAAGAAAGGCCATCAGCTCTTTCAGCTTGAGAAGGGCTAGTGGTGGAGGGGAGGGAGTGAGGCTGCAGCCTTGAACTGTAGCCCAAACCAGTTGTAGGCAACCTGCCAACTCAGATTGATCAGTCTATGGCTACTCTTGCTTCTTGGTATCATGGTAACAGCATCTAAACCTCTGTTTCCCTCACTGCTTTGTAGCTTGCCTCTTTTTCTGAGCTGTGTGTCCTTCTATCCATTCAAAACAAAGGGAAAGTAGGCACCATGCAGAGGGACCCAATTGAAATTCAGCAGCAGAGTGAGTCCTCTCCTTTAGCATTGAAAAGGCTCTTCTGACAAGCCTAGTTGTCATTGCCAGACATATGCAGGGACAGCATTTTTAACTCCTTTTGCATCAAGTTTCTCTACAGAAATCTTATTCTGAAGAGAAATACCTGGGACCTGTCTTTATTTCTGTGATCTTACGTTTGAAACAAAACTAGTTTTAAATCCCTTCCATTTACTCAGTGGTTCCAAAGCCCTGAACATACACTCGCTGTATGCTGAGAAGTAGAAGATCAGTGGAAACCCTTAGAAATACCTACAATGATTCAATATTATTCTGTGTTTCTCTTGCATTTATTTTAAACCTATATTTTATTTTCATTTGCTCCCACAAATACCATCTGTGCATCTGAGTGGGGTACATGCTCAATCTGGGAAATGTGCCTTACCAGATTCAGGCAAACTCTTGAGTGCCAGCTCCACATAAGAGTGTTGGAGTGGTCCTTGTCAAACAGCTCTTGCATTTCTCCAGTCTATGCCCTAGGGAGGTACACTGGACCTGTTTTACAGCTGTAAATTTTAAAAGGTTAGTGTATTTCAGGAGAACTAGCAAAGGAAAAGGATTGTAATAGTTGAATTTATTACTGAGATAAACTGAAACTTTCACCTTTTGAAACATGCACGGACTGCTATTGTCAGGTTCTGTTACAAAATCATTAAATGAAGTAATCTGTAGTTGATGAAGCAACTGGCTGTTATCAGCAGGTATGCTGCCTTTGACCTGATGAAAGTACAGAAATGGCTAATCCATTGGAGGTATTTAAAAAGAGGTCAAACTATCTTCTTCTGTTCTTCATTTCTGTTTGTTATGCCACCACTAATCTTAGGTGACTGGGGAAACTACAGGGTTTCTTCTCTCTGCTCATTATTCCTGGCATTTTGTGTTCTTCTGCCAAGTACTTTGTGTACTTTTGAAGTGGCTCTAATAGTTGACCATGAGGCACTTCAAAATGCCAGCTGATATAGCTTGACCTGGTTAACTGACTTCATCTCTGAGTGAATTTCTTGAGATGCTGTGTTTTCAGAAGTGCAAATGTGAGCAATTCCTCAATTTAGTTTTTGTTTGTATGGGTAAATGCTTATGTGTCTTTGCCAAAATTACTTTGTCCTGGTTTTCATGGCTGCAGACAGGTGTGCTGAAGGCAGTGTATTGTTGAGCAGGCTGGTGACTGGCAAAGAGCTCTGAGCTAGGACTTGTCGTTTGAGCCTGACTTTTTCTTTTGTCACAATGAAGTGTTTAAAACTATAAATGATACATTAACTGTTTCCTTGAATTTTCAGAAACAAGTGTATGTCTGAACTTCACTGCCTTCAAGGTATTTATTTCAGGAAGTTGGATCAGTGTTTCTGAAAGTGATGGAGTTGCATATCACCAAAATACGGGAAAAGAAAAGCCTGGGCTGTAAATTGAAATCACTTAGGGCTTTTGAAAAATTCTAGTTACTTGAAGCCCATTGTGGTCCTATATTCCATACTTTGCTGTGTTTCTTCCTAGTTATTTACAGAAACAAATTCAATCTAGTTTTCTGGTAGAAAATGCTTGTAATGTATGCTCTTTCTAAAAGCAAAAAATAAAAAGCAAGACTTTTAAAATACCCTCTTTAAAGTAACTAGAATGTTGACAGGTATTATTCAAGCTAATGGAGTTTTCATTTCAAGGTTGAAGTTTAGGAAGAACTTTCCTCTTTTCCAAATGTTGTCCTGCCAACTGACATGGCACCTCAAATGCTCTGTGGAAGGTTGTATTGACATGTGTTAAAATGCTCTCATGATTAAGTATCTCCAGCTGTTGGACACTCAGAAGTCTAATATCTCTTTGTGATTCACTTTAAGTGATATTCAGACTTCCAGATCTTGATTAGTAACTTCACTCATAGATTTTGAAGGCTAAAATAGATCATTAGCTCCTTCAGCCTGACCTCTAGTGGAAAAGATGCCATGAAGTGGCTTCCCTTCTCCTGAGGTTAGTTTAATCATAGCATGACTTCCAGAAAAGTGTGTGATCCTCATTCAGAAACTTTGGGAGGTAGCTATTGATTCACTCTTTTCTGTGACATTGTTCTTCTCTGGAATAGTGGAATATATTCATGCTAAACTTAGTCTTTAAAAACAGCACAGGTAATTTTTGTTGGGTTTTGTTTGTTTATTTTTTAATTTAGGCAATTGTAATTGTAGTGCAGGGAGGAATATGAAATATTTTAATCAGGAGCTTTCCTCCTACAAAGCACTCTGCTCCTTACTGCTGTACACTCTTGGAAAAAGAAAAAATTCCACATGGTAAAATCATACCACTCTTCTGCTTTAAAAGTAGGCATGAGAAATGCAACGTGTAATGCCTGAAGTTTTTGTCTGTATAGTGGTGATAACTGAGAATTCTTAGGAATATATGTTGTGGTGAATATGCACACACTGGACTCTGTTCTGCACAAATGCTTGCAGTGTAAGAAGTTGTAACCACAATCATATGTCATAAGTTTTATAAGTAGTACTACGCTGATGGAAGGCATCCCTTGTTAGCCAAGAGTGAAGCATCTTGAAGTGGATGCTTAAAGAAGAGTGAAACATGGCATCTCCAGCATGCTTTCCTCAAAGCCTACTGAGCTGTAATGGGGGCAAGGGAATAGTGACTGACTTATATTAAACAGTCAGCTCCATTCCTTGCCACAGCATTTCCAAGTACTGACCTGCATGCCAGGTGGCTGCATTTGCCATGGAAACACATTTAAAAGTAATTTATTTTTATATATTGAAGGACATTAATTTAGCAGTGGCTATATAAATTCCACAATTGGATGCTTTTATTTCTACGTCTTTGCTAGTGGACCCCAGTGTGCATCACAACTGACAGCACCTTTCTTGTATTCTGCATCTCATGTATGCTGGTGAACTTGGAGAAAGCTTAAGTAGATGGATTCCAGGAAACCAATCTTTTTATGACAACAACATCAACTAAACAAACCAACCCCCACCAAAACAAAAAAAAGGACAAAACAGAAGAGTATTTTTCTCACGGGTACTGCTTGTCCTGTGAGGGGGATAAATTCAGAAGGTAGTATCAGTATTGCAGACCTGCAGAAACAATAAGGAGGGGACAAAAAAAAAGAGAACTGGAAGAAGGGAAATGCTTTAATGATAGCTTAGCACAGCATCAAGAAGCAAATTGGATGAAGACAAGTAAATGAAATGTTTTAAGAGAGGCAGGTAGCTTTCTGCTTTATTAAACTGCTTTGCTGTCATTTTTAACAATGTTTTTCCTTGTGTATCCAGTCCTTAAATATCTGCAAAGAGTATTATAAATACCTCAAATCCGGATGGAGAAGACCTATGGGCTGGATAGCTAATTCTCTTTAATGTGGTGCCTCTTCAGGCACATGTGGCACGTGCAGTGGGAGATGGGATTTGACATTGTGTGACTACAAAGAACGGCCTATGAAGCTTCCCCAAAAATGGCATCACACCTACAACATACAGAGGATTATTATTTTGTGCATAGAATGCCATATATGACAGTTGTTTTCAAAATTTTGGGAAAGAGTCCTTTTTCACTGCAATATGTTCATGGAAATCAAAAGGACCTTCAGAAAGGTGAGTTTGGGAGCTGGGCAGGAAGGGCTCAGCTCTGTAGCTTGCCCCACATTTCTTGGAAGAAGTTCTGAGCTTCATCTCTAACTCTCACTGTAGGAGCTGTAGGGATAGTGCGTGTGGAGTTGCCAAAGAAGTAGGTAGGTAATAGTAGTAGCTCAAGGTACGTTTAGATTCTTAATCTCTAGATGTCAAAGAGACCTATATAATTGCTATAAAGGTGGAATTTCATCTGCTTGCCCTTTTGGTAGAAAGTGACACTAAAAAGTCAGTTTTCCTTAAAGATCCTGCAGTTATGTTCTAACGTGGATGACTGCCTCATTTATTTAATACTGAGCATCTCTGCAAGACGCAGTTGTTTACTATGGGATTTGACATCAAACCTGTGAGCAGGTCTGGTCCATCTTGCAGGTTGCATTTCTTGGAGAGCAGGGCTCGCAATTTCATGTGGATATCCCTTCTTTACTTTTAAAGGGGTGTTTTTGTAAAAAAGACTCTGTTACTAATACTGTGGTACTAAAGTTAGCTGGGACCATGTAGCTCATGCTACTTAGCTCTTCTGTTGTCTCTCCAGCAATTTGGTGTTTGTTGTTGGTGTTGTCTTCAGCTGGGAGAAGGGTCCACTGCTGCTGATCTGCCTTATTAGCTGACGGATGGCTTATTCCACTAATTTTTCATGACTACTGCAGGATGATTATAATGAAATATTCAATGCTAATATAAGTGATAAGCACCAAATCTTACAGTTTGCTCATTGAGTGAGTGTTCAGAGGTTTTGTCAAACTGGAATTTAATTTCAGTTGATACTCACCCCTTGGCTGGAGTTTGATATACCTGTGTACTTTCAAGGTAAATGAAATGACTTCTGAAGGTCCTCTTGCTTTTCCTCAGGATTATTTTGCAAGTGAAAGCTGGGATTTCCCTTTTGGTATCGTTTTTTGATTATGGCACTTTCATTTAAATTCATTTTGAGGAATCTGACATCCTTCAAAGAAATCAGACTCATCAGAAGAATGATTGTTAACTCTCCTTGTGTTCTGTTTCCACTTTGACCAAATGCATTTTAATGTTATTATAAGTGGCAATGTGTTAAAAAGGAATAAAATGGCCAGATTTTTTCTTTAATTTTAGTCTTCCCTTCAACATTTCTTCATTCCTGGTGGGAAACCAACAGTTCTCTCAGATCCGTGGACACGGTAATAGGTTTTTCCTCCCTCTGCTCAGTCTTAATTTCGTGCATGATACCACTAGATGTCCCTCTTTGGCTTTTTTCCTTACGTTTCAGGACTGGACATGTGAAAAATAAAGTAGCTGTGCTCTGCATCTCTGGTAGATTAAGTTGTAAGGGGAAAATATTTTGTTAGATTTAAAGAAGACATTTATGATGTATATTAAGGCAAAAGACCGTCTCTATACAGTAAACTTGTGCAAAAAAAAAACTTTATGGAAAAGCTGACCTTTGTGAAAACAGTATGTAACCTGTGGCTGAAGCATTAGAATGTTTCGTTTTATTCTGTTTTGCTTTTCTAAATTAATAAGGCACCACGTAACTGCAACATCTGAATTCTTCCACTGAGCTTCCTAGAGAACTATGCAATTCATATTTTAATTGCCTGCTATTGTTTTTGGTAGGTAAACACATTTTATGATTTGTATTTCACAGTAGAGTAAACTGAATGGAACCGAGGCTATTCAAAAACTTGAAGTGAGTAAAGAAGCAGAAATAAAACTCAGAAACTGTTTCTGTCTGCCACAATATCCAGAGGAGAGACTCAGTGCAAATAGTTTACTTGAAATTATCTCAATAGTTGCAAAATTCAACTTGGGAATTTAAAGGTGCTGTAAAAAATGTTGCTTGTATTTCTGCAAAACTGGGATGCCCTATAAAGCAATGTGTGCACTGCAGATTTACTTGTCACACAAAATGCCAGAGAAGTGGTGGGGGGCATCTTTGAGTGATCCACTTGGCACAGAGGTGGAGTACAGTGTCAGCATAATGAATAGGAGCTTGCTTGGCGGATGGAAAATATTTTAAATTGAGTTTTTATTTAATGGATTTGAACTTTTCATGCCCAATTACCTTTTTGCTGAGAGAGAACAATAATAATAATAATAATAAAGTGCAAAGGTTCAGTTTCATTCTAGAAATGGGGAAATGTGCTTGGAGACCTGTCAAAGACACAGCCAGATCTCAGGAGCATGGAGCAAGGTAGCTAATGCTCTGGAGCGAGTGTCCGTCAGCTTCTTTTGTGGCTTTATGTGTCCTTGTCAATGGTAATGTGACAGAATGGGATGAGTCACGTACAGGGATGGGTGGCAACAAAGACTTGGTTAAGGTCAGGGAAAGTAACGTCCTTTCCAGGGGGTTTATATGATTTTGTTAATTTGTCCGGTTAAGTTTTACAGGTGCACATATTATAGAGAAGTCCTACAAAAGAAGCTAATGGGATTTAGGGAAACTCTTCCAGGGTATACATTAGAAAATCCTTCCCACTGAAAGCTTAATCCATCCTATAGCAGGAATGTAAGAAGGGCAAGCAACAATTCCTATGAAATTCTATAAGTCTTTTCTTTCTGAAATAACAGCCTCTTCTTAGTGAACTTCCATTGTAGGAGGAGTTTTTAACTCCAGGCACACGTACGTCGATGAAGAGAAGGTTGGTCCTGATGTGTTGAACTGTACTAAATGAAAGTATACTTTTATGAGTGTATGTATTGAGAGAGGACACATCTGTATGTTATTTGTTTAGTTTTCATTGCTATATCTGCGTTACTGTGTATTGACTATAGACCTAATTCAGCAACCAGTGAATTGAATGAACTGTTCCCACTGCCTTTCAAAGGCTTTGTGTACAGACAAGCAGTCTCTGTCATATTCCAGTCATTTAATTATGTAGAGAATACAGTCTGCACTAAAATATTTACTGCAAGCAACAGTACCCAGATATAATGTATTTTGTAAAATTTAAGAGAAAAAACCTGTCAGGTAGGTGCCACCTTACTTCAGCTCTAACTCTGCTATATCTTCTACTAGAAGTGGCTGGTCCATTGTTTACATATACTTGATCACAGCTAGAGCTTTATTGATGGTTGGCCTTTGACTTGGCATTACTGATGGCTCATATGGTGCAATCCTCAGCAGGGGACATAAGGGAGCACCACTTTAAAATAGATCCTGCTGGCCATGTGGTGCTGTTTTGTTCTGTACGCTGCTAAAAGGGCCACTGTCAACTGGAAATCTGGTCAATTAAAAACAAACAGGCTAATAGGGCTTCTATGTCCCCAAGTCCGTTTGCCAGTTTCTGTGGGATTACAATCAAGAGTATCCTGTTTTTAACCATGTTTTTCACATTCTGGTTGGTGGCTTTTTAGGTGTGTGTATGAAAGTATAAACCATGCTAAAGAAGGCACTGGCTACATCGCTGACATGGAAATGAAAGTGTGAATATGACTAAACCTAGAGCACACAAAGTAAATAATCCATATTTGCTTTGTGTATTCCAGAAAGTGAGGATAAAAGGTATTTTTCCTTTAACTGTTTCAGCTACTTTAAGTTCTGTCTGAAAATTTGCGTGGAATGAACTTAGCAGTAGAATAGACAAACTGAGCGTGTTTTGTGGCAATCTCAAAAAATATTAATTTTAGAAATTGGATAAAGTTGGTTCGATCTGAATAAACATTTTAAACATTTTGAACCAAATTTTAAATAATAATTAAAATTTCTCCATTTGAAGAAGTAAAAATATTTTGTTTTGTAAAACATGACATATAATTATTTTTTGCAATGGACACAATGGAGTTTCTATGCACTTAATCTGCAGATAGCATTTAATTAAGTTTTTATAAACTTTTCTTTTATCTAAGATCACTCCATCTGATTTAATCGTTCCAGCAGTTCTTAAAATTGGAGTCTGGAGCTGCTGTTTGGTCTCTGGTCACACAGAGGGCTATGTACTGGGGAATGCCATGAAGGCCAGGCAGGACTCATCTTTAAGGGACTGATCCTAGAGGCACTGAAGATCAGTGGTGTCCATGGGCTGCAGGGCAAATTGGTGGCATTCAACACTTTAGTCTGAGTGTGGTTCAGGTCAGAACTAGTGATTTGGGTTATTGAAAGACTACTGGGCTGTTTTCTGCTCAGAGTACCAGTGATAAAAGCAACACAGCCTGTGGACAGCACATATCACATCCACTGAAGACCAGGAACTAACTGACCTCAGAGAGATCAATACAGAAGATGCCAGCTACTCAGTCATATACTGAGAGGCCCGTCACAGAACTGATACTGTTTTTCAGCTGCTAATATAACTGCTGTTTCTCCTCAAGTTTCATCACGAATTTTCTCCCTCCTCTGTTTTGAAGCATTAGAGAGGCTAGCAGACATACCAGAGATCTGAGATCCTCATATTCTCCAAGGTGTGGGCAATAGAAAGTCCATTGCAACCCTGGCAGAGCCAGTTGATGGAGTGGTTAATGATGCAACACTTTTTTTAGTAATACGTCTCATTTGGACACCACAGCACATCCTGTTTGTATTTCATCTCCTTTCCCTGGTACTTTATCTATGTCTGCTACTCTTGCATTTTAACCCAAGGGACTTTTTTTTTAATCATTTGCTCTTCCTACCTGAACTTTCTTCTACATACTTAATATTACTTTACTTGAAACTTGAACATATGGAACAGATATTTTTAATTCTTGCAGTTAACGCTTGACTGCTTAAAAGACGTATTTTTCCACTTTCAGACAAAGCATTTAAAATCTCCTACATTTTTACTTGTTACCCAGAATCATGTTTAGTGCTGCCCAGGGACACAGACAAAGTGAAACTTGTTTGATTTTTTTTTCCTCCCTAGCAGGACAATAACTAACTTAATTGAATGAAGAAGCCTTATCCAGTGGGGTCTTGAAGCTTCTTTGCAGGCATGTAGGATCATTTGGCCCACTCATGGTTCTAGACATATTGGGAAGGTATCAAATGCTGGCAGATGGGTTTTATTAGCAGGACTTTGATGCTATGAGAATCAGGTTACAGATAGTTCAGACCAAGAGTAGCAGTTACTTGCTTCTGCTCATAAAAACTAATAGTTTTATAACTGGAGGACCAGAAGACCTGTATTCTGTCCCTATTTTATTTTTGACCAAGTCAGGTAATATCTCTATGGTTCTGTTTCCAGTCTCAAAACTTCTATTAATAAAAGAATTGAAGCTTGAACAAATGCTAACTACTGAAATTGCCTGTATACACGTTGACTGAGTTGTATATCACACACACACTCTCATAGTTGGAAATAAATGTTCAGCTGTAAGGTAAGAGAAGAAGAGACATAAAGGCAAAGTGCCAAAGAGAAACGTGAAGCAATGTGATACCTTGAACTTGGAATTAGGAAACTTGTTCTACTTTTGACATGTGACGTGAGCTGGGCCACTTTTTGCAGTGATTTTTTTCTGTCACCTTTATTTTTGCCAATTTGAGCAAGTGACTGTAACTTTGTACAGAACCTACTGTAACAGGATCACATTTCTGATGGAAGTTGCAATTTTAATTTGTTGCAATAGGTGGTACTGTAATATTAATACATAATATAAAAGAATAATACATAATATTAAAGGAAGAAGAGGAAATAATAAAAATGTGAGAACAATCAATAAAACAAATGGCAGCAAATGGTGATGATTCTTACTGTTTAAGGACAGTTCCAACTGAGTTGATTTTTAAGCTTGAAAGGGCCATAGTGACACATTGTGGCTCTTGAACTTCGTAGGGCAAGTCTGTTAGATACAGATTCAGATCTCTTCCACCAAACCTCACAGAGCCATGGCTAGTTCACACCTTGCTCCTTTCCCCTCACCTGTGATAAAACCCTGAGCACTTGAAAAAAACGTTGTTCCAAGATGACCCGGAAATCTTGAGATAAGACATGAAAGTTAGAAGACACTCTTCAAAATGAAGGTTCTTGATATAGGGAGCCAAAGAAAGTTTGAATAGGGTCTCATCCATATGATTTAATCTCCACAATTTTCTCCAGTCACACCTTGAACAGGATTTCCTCTCACTTAGCTTCTATAGACTATGGGTTTTTTAGTTATAGAGAAGTACTAAGTTTTCTTTCATTTTATAATATTGCTGTTTTAAAGCAGCAGTTAGAAAGTCCAAAGAGGAACTGAAATATCCTAAGACTTGTGACAAAATCCCTTCTGAGAGAGTTCTGTAGCTCTGCCACTTCAAATTATTCTTTCTGATACATGATACTTTGGCCAGAAGTGTGAATATCACTATCAAGCTCTCCAGCTTTTCCTTGGTTACTAAATTTGGGAATGCAGTACCATAAATCAGTATTCAAGGCAGCTGGATTTTCTCAAAGCTGCTATTCTGACAGGATAATGCTTACTGATCTTCTATAGTGGCACCCATAATAACACATTCTCAAAGAACAGTTACTGTACAATAAAGGTGATTCTTCAGGCTGTTGAGGTCAGCACAGATCTCCTGCCTTGTCCTACAACCTGAGTATTTAGACTTCTTGCACACTGAATGGGCTTTGAGTTCCAAGATAAGTTGTGTCAGCCAGCTCACAGCCTTGTCCAGCCAGTCTTGAACAGCTCCAAGGATGGAGTCTTCACATTTTCATTGGCACCCAGAAAGATTAGTTTCTGAAGTCTTGTTATCAAAAGTTAGTTAGAAAAGCTGTTGAAAAACACTATAACCTTGTCCGAACGCTTGTAGTGGAGATGATGACAATATAGAGGCAACACTTTGTGTGTATGAAGGAGGGGGCAGAAGGTGGTAGGGAGAAAAGCCAGTGAATTTTTTGAGGCTGAAGGCCCTATCTTGTACTTTTGAAATGTACTGCTGTAAGATGGAGAGCTATGTTCTTTGTAATTCCCTCTTGGGTGCCACACCAGAGAGACAGAGGAGCTCCTGTAGGGGTGGCCTGTTGAGAGAGTGTCCAAAGGAATGGACTTCTGATGAGTTTGTGCTAAGCCATGCATAGGGAAGACAAGGATGTAGGTTCAGGTCCCAGCTGAACCACAGCCTTCTGTTCCTTAGACCAGTAATTTGGATAACATCAGTTATTTGGAGATTACCAACTTAATTGAAGCAAGCCCTTAATCTTTACACCTCATTCCTATTTGGTAAAGCACACATGGCATGGTGAAACCTTTATCTGTTTTGGTTAACTGTATCACAGGATCTTTGGGACAGATACTATTGCTATTTATGCAGTAGTTCCCCTGCATGCTACCATAACATTAATGATAATAATAGTAACTGTTTTTCAGTATGTGCTTATGCATTTTGGTATAAACAAAATGCTGTAGAGAAGATATCCCACAGTGTAAAATGTTTATTGTAAAATCTGAAAAGTCTCTCTTTGTGTGGCATGTGGGGTTTTTCAGATATATTTACACAGTACTGCCGATAAAATATATTTTACCCTTCCCCTCAAAATATATTCCACTGCATCACTGTAATATCCTTGTGAAACAAACATTTGGATCTTTTTTAACAACCAAACCATCATTTCACAAGGCTTTATACAAATGGGAAACATAGTTAAGATTTATTTATTATGTAAAATGGCAGGGATTATTATGTTCATTACTTTTAAATTGCACAATGCTTTTACATTAGGATCAATTTTAGAACACAGGATTAGCTACTGTAACTACTGGCAGTTTTGGTGCCTTATTACCTTCTATTATATTCTGAAGTAATTTTCATTTATTTAATTTAAACTTCTGTCATTCTGCTTTTTCAAGCCTTAATGTCTCAGCTTCTAAAAATCCAGTTGATGTTTTCTATCTCCAGTGCTAAAGAAGAGCCGTTATTAAGTGATTCGATGGCTTGTTTAGTCCCTTGACTATTCCAAGGCTCACTTTGCTTAATTTAACTACTGTACTTGCCTGCTCCTTCTCTCCTCCCCCCCGCCCCTTTTTTGTTCTTAATTGTTTTCAGAGTACTCAACTTCCTGTGGGGAATCAGTCAGCATGCCAGACTTCAAAGCACTTGTTACAGTAGACCAATTTGGCAATATGCTAATTTAAGCCTATTTTTATATCTTTCTACGTTGTTTCTACGCAAACAAAGACCATTTTGGACATTACTGAAAGAGTGAGGTCTTTGGAGGCTTTTTATTGCCTCAGATCTTATTGGGGGAAAAAGGGACTGACTCTTAGCTGTTGGAGATGAAAAATACCTGTAGGGTCTCATTTAATACATGCTTCTCTTAATTACATACTCCATTTTATTTGCTTTACCTGATCCAGTCCTGATACTGCAAGTGAATCCACATACATTGTATGTGGATTGGCTTTAAATCAGGGTAACTGGGGTGCAGCTTTTACTGTATGGCTGTGAGTTGTGGGGCTGAGTGGCCTCAGCTGGGGTAATCATTATGGATTCACAAAATGCAAATATGTGAAAACAAAGGAATGTTGAATTAGATATTTTGGACCTCGGAAATTTCCAGTAACAGTAAAATGGGTTGAATCTGTGGAGTTTCAAGTGTGTTGGACAAAAGCATTGCATCTATAATTACATGCACATTTACTGACACAGTACAATTTCAGCTTTCGGGCACCTGACAGGTGAATCTAGGGAATACATGTGAAAATTAAGTACAGATCTACCCACACACAGAGTTGCATGACTGAACTGTTTAGAAGAATCATTGATTCATGTTCTTTTATGGATGAAGTTACAGAATGCCACAGGGCCTAGGAAAGCTTGTGTTTCCCTTGTTAACTGGTGGAGACATAGTTGCGGTCTTGTTGACCACATCCAGACGTGCATGGTGGTGTTCACCCTGCTGTTTTATTCCCAAGAATTTAATGTCCTGTGCAGGTCCCTTGACCTTGCTTATTTTATGGCCAAACTAGTCTTCAGAATAATCTGAAGAACTCATTTTCTCTTCTCAAACACTTCTTCTGACTTGTTACCCACACAGTTATTTTATCGATGTATTGTAGGTGTTCAGGGGCTTCACCCTTTCATAGTACAGCTTGAATTAGTCCATGACAAATAGTGGAGCTTCCCTATCTGGGACAGTCAACTCCAAGTATATTGGACACCCCCACACATGAAAGCAAACTGTCCTGCACTCTGCTGCCAAAGGAATTTAAAAAACATAAAAATGCATTGGCAAGGTCAGTTGTAGCATCGCACTTGTCTGCCACTCATATTGGAGCTCTAACATGCCTGGTACAGCAACACTCAGTGGTGGCATCACTTTGTTCAGGCCATGATGGTCTACTGTCAATCTCCACCCTCTCTCAAACTCTTTCACTGGCCATATGGGACTATTAAAAGGTCAGTGAGTCTTGGAGCACCAAAAAGGACTGTGGTGGTCTGATCCTGACTGGACATCAGGTGCCCACCGAAGCTGCTCTGTCACTGACCTCTTCAGATGGGCAGGGGAGAGAAAATATAATGAAATGCTCATTGGGTCCAGATAAGGGCAGGGAGAGATCAGTCACTAGTTACTGTCATGGACAAAACAGAGTCAACTAGGGAAAATTAGCTCAATTTATTACCAATTAAATTAAAGTAATATGAGAAATAGAACCAAATCTTAAAAAAACACTTTCCCCCCAATCCGCCCTTCCTGAACTTAACTACTCCCAATTTATCTATCTCCTCCCCCACAACAGGACAGGAGGCAGGGAATAGGGGCTGTGTTCGGTTCATGACATATCTCTGCTGTTCCTTCCTCCTCAGAGGGATGACTCCTCACACTCTTTCCCTGCTCCAATGTGGGGTCCCTCCCACAGGAGATAGTCCTCTAAAAACTTCTCCAGGGCGAGTCCTTCCCGTAGCCTGCAGTTGTTCATGAACTGCTCCAACATGGGTCCCTTCCATGGGTGCAGTCCTTCAGGAACAGACTGCTCCAGTGTAGGTTTCCCGCAGGGTCACAAGTCCTGCCAGAAAATCTGCTCTAGCGTGGGATCCTCTCTCTGTGGGGCCAGAAGCCTAGTCCAGCAAAGGCTTCCCATAGGGTCACAGCCTGTTCCAGCAGAGTCCTCCAGGGGCTGCAGGTGGATCTCTGCTCCACCATGGACCTCCATGGGCTGCAGGGGTGCAGCTGCCTCACCATGGTCTTCACCAGGGGCTGCGGGGAAATCTCTGCTCCAGTGCCTGGAGCATCTCCTGCCCTCTCCTTCCTCACTGACCTGGGTGTCTGCAGAGTTGTTGCTCTGATGTATTCTCACTCCTGTCTCCAGGTACAGTTGCTGTTGTGCCGTTTTCTTCACTCTTCTTAAATCTGTTATCCCAGAGGTGCTGTCACTGTTGCTGATGGGCTTAACCTTGGCCAGCAGTGGGTCCATCTTAAAGTCAGCTGGCATTGGCTGTGTTGAACATGGGGGAAGAAACTTCGGGCAGCTTCTGGCAGAAGCCATTGCTGTATCCCCCCACTACCAAAACTTTTCCATACAAACCCAATACAGAGTGGTTTGAACATCATCTATATAAGATTTTTGTGTTTTAATTTAATACCACACACCATCTCAGTGAAGGCAATGAGGTAATAGTTCCAGTTTTATCAATACTGGCTGTGCACAGCTTTGAATTGTCTGTCTTTAAAGAGTTGGTCTGGGTCCATCACAAAACTATGATTAGTGCTATTTCTGATGAAATAATGAGAACTACCAGGTTAATGCTTCATACTGGTTGTAGGGTAAAGGATAGATAATCTTGCAGGAAGTATATTGGAATGATTTTTTGAATGTGTTTTAACTGGCAAGACAAGTTCATTTTGTGTCCAGAGGGCATAGCATTTTTATGTTATTAGAGGCCAGTGCCTTGTAGAACTGTGATCTTGGTTTTATCATCTGCTTTTAGTTAGAGAAGTTTAGCTTTTCAGTGGGATTTTTTTATGATAGAGAGTGAAATCCTGGCCAGATTCTGTAAGCCTTCAGTAGCATCAGAATCTTGTTCAAGGCTGTTATTAGCTTAGTGTTTAGTAATCAATCCATTTGCAGTTCTTGATTATGGTAATTTCATTAGTGATACTCTTCCAAAATGGCACAGATTGATTTTTGTGAGGAGAGTCTTGTATACAAGGAAGGAACAGGAATTCTTTTATTCTTATATTCATTTTTCATCATCAAACTGAAGAATGCATTTTCAAAATGCTCTCTCCATTTTCTTAAAGTCAGCTGGCATGGAGGACTTCAGACGTGAATGGAGAGGCTATTGTGTCAGCAGAGGCTGATGGCAGGGGCTGCATGCTCACAGAGGGCACAGATAGGTCATATTATGAAGAGTTATCAGGCATCTCTTACGCGTAGCATATAATTTTTACTTGAGAAGGTGTGCATCAACTCAGTGTAGAGTGCTGGCACAAGGATCCTTTTGGGAAGGCTGCAAAGCAGATTCTTGCATTGCCTTCTTTCTGCAGAGGGAGTACTGTGCAATTCCTGAAAATGCCAGTGTGAAGACTACATCAGAAGATTGTCCAGCTACTAGCTGAATAATTATCTTGATCTTGTGGCCTGAGATCATATTAAGTTCTTAGAGACTTCCATAAAATAAGTGTGAGGTCTGGCCCTTTGGAGAGTCTGATCTATTGCTGTGATTAGTAATGCTGCCATTTTGGATGGTTGTGATTTAAAGGTGGTCTTTTGGTTCACAATGTCAGTTGAGAAATGGAAATAAATGTTGGTTAGTTACCAAAGGGAATTTTATTTGGGCTTTCCTACTATAAAAGAAAAAAATAAAGAGATATGTAACCTGTAATTTCTTTTTAAAATGGAATTTAACTCCTTCAGTTATTATAATAACTAATAAAAGATGGTGGATTTTAAAGTGAAAATATAACTTGTAAACAATAAGTTGAAAAACTTTAAAACAAAAGGTCTTTTTTTAACTTTTCCAGGCTATTTAAAAATTATTTTCTTAAATCCAAAACTGCTGTCTGAATTCTATCTTTTTGTTAAACAATTTCAGACTCTCAAAAATGGTATTTCTCAGCAGTTATGCCATTTGGTATTTATATGCATTGCTCCAATACAGTGTTTCTTTAAGAAATGGTTTCTTATACATTTAGCCACATCTATAAGGTGACTTGATGCCTGCATATGCAAAAGATCAAACTATAATAATGTCTTTGGAAATGGATGATAGCAGACTCTCCAGTAACTCTCATTAGTGGAATTATATAGTTAGAGCTAAGAAAATTATTATCTGAATACTACAGATGGTTCAATGGCTTCTTAGTGCAGGGACAGAGTGAAAAAAATCATAAGCAAAACATGCTGGGAATGACTAAATGGAAAATGAGAAAATTTTTTCTGACTTAGTAGAAATGGCTCCAAGTCAAAATGTCAGATTCAGATAGCTGCAGACCTTCAGGCTAATGAGATCTGGATCTGTATTTTGTAGCTTGCATCCATAGTTTAAAGTGAATTTGAGATCTAAATTTGTATGTGTGATGGAGTTTAATATCATTTGAGTTGCTGGTTCTGGTTTCAAAGATCTCTTAAACAGTGATGGCAACGGAATGCATTTTGCCCGAGTCTTTAAAATCCAATGTAATATTCTTTATGAACACAAATGTACAAAAGAAGTGTCTGTATTGTACAAGCATAGGAAAGTAAAACAATTTCTTTCATACTAAAAGTTTAGGTCTTGTCCAGTAGATGTTTGTTGTTATTTATTGAATTTTGCTGTATTGATTTCTGTAACTCTGACTATTTATCTTTCTACTGCAACACACATTTCAGCAAAAACTCTATTTGGGGCAAAAGGCCAGGGTGAAGTCTTTGCATGGCTTATCTCTAAAGTACGAAGTGAGAGACTCAGAAGTTGCACCTACAAAAAACAGTGGGGACTCTTTGATGTCTCTCTTAATGTGCTGGGTTTGGATCGCTTTGTGAGTACAAAAAGGGTGAAAGGTTTGAGGTTGCTTTCAACTAACTCTTAGGATCATGATTATATCCATAGGGTAGTTTTTAACAGAGTAGATACGAGGGGATGGGCTATCAGATGCACTGTCTTGTGGCTGAAATCCAGCCTCTGTCCACAGAAAACTCTCATGACCAAAGATCCATGACATTTTCGGTATCATACTTCCTTCAAGGGCAAAAAAACAAACAAAACAAAAAAATGGCCACAGCTTAAGACAGTTTTTCCTCCAGTTTTCCAGCACTCTTATGCTCTTGTGTGTAACTAAGAACACATGACCCTTTCTTGTAATTTTTTGTTAATCATGGAGATGACTCCAATATGCCTTAATGTACAACACAAAGTACCACAATGTCCTAGTAGTAGGCTGCATCATGCAGGGCATTTATCAGGTACCACTCAGTCTTATGATATTTAAATATGTTTAGAAGAGTTTTGGCAATCAGTTGGTTGTTCTTTGTTCTCCATCTCCTGTATAATCCATAAATTTTTTCTGAAATAAAGAGCTTTGTAATAAGAAGAACTTTAAGGCTAGACCAGGTCTTGCATTTTTAAAAGGACTACTTTTAAATCAGCTGAGCCTGATCATTCTAGTTTGGATCAAATTTGTCCAATAAGAAAATGTAAAGTAGTGTGACAATGTTCAAGTTTCAGAGAGGCAATTTTAAGATAAGTAGTAATTCCCTGAGTTTTGCACAGGTCAAGAACATGCAAATTCACAACTATTGTGAGTCAGCTCATTCATGCTCACAGTAATAACATAATTTGGGGTTAAGCTCTACAGGGAGCCCAAAATCTGTCCCTTCATGTACTTCCACTTGTATAGGGCAACAAAGTACGCTGTCAATAGGTTCCCCTTCTTCTGAATCCTAATTAAAACCACGAGAGTTTCTAGCAAATTGCCAGTCCTATTGCATATTTATTTTTGCAATAGTGCCAGTTGTATCCTTTGCTGTTAGATATTCCCTAAAGGCAATAAATGATGTCGTTACACTATTGTAATGTCACTGTCTTTGGCTGATTAAGACCTGGTTTAGGTGCACTGTTTTTAGTTATGACCTAAGGCTTTCAACTCAGAGGTAATTGCTTTAAAAATTCTGTTGCTCCAGGATTCTTGACAAGTGAAGAAGTACAATGAGGTAAGCAAATAAAAATCTTCATGAAAAATGATCCTTTTCAATACAATGCTGGTAGGAAGCCTAAAGCTCTCATCAAAATTTTCTTTACAGAAAATCTGAAAAATAACTATTAAAATCAGTCTACCCGAGATACATAGCTACACAATGTGTATCAGAACCTAGCTTTGAATATTCCACTGCTTTTTCTGCTCTGCTCACACAGGGAATTGATATTTTCTGCTATTCTTTTTCAAATAGAAATGTTACATTTTCACTTTGAATAAATGGCTTAAGGATTTGTCAGGCCAATTTTGCAGCTTTCTTTCAAGAAATTCACAAACTTTAAAAATGTCATATTGCTTTTATGCTTTAAAATGTCTTGAAGATCTACCTAGGGAAAGGATGCAAGCTATTTATGACTTTGTTATATATCTTGACTTCAAATATTTAAATCTACTAATTACTGGAAGAAAAAGACAGCTGTGGTTTCTGAAGGACATAACAAAATCAAAGAAAATTTACAGGTTAGGAATCTGTTAATGTGGTGACAATGAGCCCCAGATAATTATAGACTAATTTATGAGCTAATTATATAGGCTGGAAATTCGGCCTTTTAGGATTATTTTGGACAAACCTGTCTATATATGAATCTTCTGTTACACACACATATCTCTCTTGTTTGTCACTGTTCTCTTCCCTGTGTTAGGAGAAGGAGGGGAGAATAGACCTTTCCCTTTCAGGATTTCCAGGATTGCTTCATGTGCTGGAACAAACAAGGCAACACTGTCCCAGTCCTATTCCACAAATGGATGAATGTACTTCTCCCAGCAGAGGAGCTGGAGAGGACGTGGACATCTTCCTGACCTAAAAGTATGTGAGGGGCACAAGATGAATGTCATTCCCTACACTTGTCAGTGTTGAACTGATTTTTTTCCCCCTAAATGCAATGCCATCATTTTCTTTAAATTTTCCAGAATTCTCATGTAGTGGCCACCATATTCAACAGACAATTTGAATATGGATTGTTCCATAATCGAAGCTAAGCTAGGGCACTAATTAATCCCTTTTCTGCTGTTCTGTAATGAGTTGGCTGGCTTACAAGTACCACTGACCTCTAATGGATGGAAGCAGAACTGTTCAGTCATTTGTCATGTCTCATAGGGCACAACTCATGCCGCATCTGCTTTAAGTTAAATGGTAAGGGCTGGTGCTTTTTGGGTCAAGAGAATCTAATTTCAAGCACAGATGCTGCCAGGAATTTCTGAGTAGTTGTGGTCTCCAGCTCAAGAGTAGGTGCCATTAGGAAGCCCAAACGAGTGAGCAGTTGCAGGAATGAGTTAATGCTTTGCTCGCCACTGTAAGAAAGTTTGAAGTCTGTCCATGGTAACAAATGTGAAGCTGTAGGTGGTGAGGAATTTGTTATTCTGTATAAACAGAACATTTCAGAGCTACTATGAAATTTGAGATTTTTGGTGAACAGGGCTCTTTATTATGTCTTTATTCGTTGTCGTCTAGCTAGCTGTGATTCATGGAATATTACTGTACATCTGATTTTAGTAGTTGCCCATTACATCATGTTAACATATTTCAGTAAGTGATCAATTAAGTTTTTGGTATGCTGCTTTAATTCAGGTTTCATTCCTTGCATAGTATTTATTTTTGGAGGTATGTTGTCCATCTTCGTCTGAGATCATACTGCCCTCTTTGCAGTAAACATTTTAGGATAAAATGCTTAATAAGATTTGCATTTAAAAAATGGACTAAAAGAACTGGACCCCCTCCAGCGAGAAACAACTAATTATATCATTTGTATTGCAAAACAGGAGCAGCTATAAAACATCAGTATACTTTTGAAGATTGATATTCTTAAGAAACATTACATTACACATAAAATGACAGGCTAGGTGGGAGGGTAGAAGCCCTTTCCAGTGTAAGTAACCCTCAGACTCAAAGGCAGAGGCACGGGTTTCATTCTGGATTTTGCTTAATCAAGAATTCCAAATTTACCACATCTAGTTTTTTGCCTTTTACTTCCACTGTACCATCGCTGTGAAAGCTAGTGAGGGACGTTATCACTTTGTTGTGATCAGAAGAATTTTTTGGTAGGTTTGTCCCAGAAACCCATCCATGTGTTGCATAACACATTCAGAAGTCTTTTGTCTGGGTAGTTTATTTTAGATTTCCTCTCTATGCTCCTGCCAAAATATGAGCCACTGAAAGTTTTGTCTGCACAGCTGGGCAAAACCTGGTGTAACAAAGGTGTATTTTGTGCTGTTGGTTGGTATGGTAAGAGATACTTCATGTAGCATAGATACTCCTGGCCTTAAGACCTCTTGTTCCAAGTAGAAGTACAGGAATTGTTATTCCTTTCTGTCTGGATGACTAAACCAGTTTAAATAGTCTTCAGGCAAAGCAGTGTTTGTGCTCAAACCCGTGTAATGTTTTGTGAATCTCAAATAGAAATGCTCATCAGCTTTTTTTTTCTAATGCTTGTGAATAATATGTAATTTCATGAACCAGGATCATGTGTGTTTGGCATTTTATTAATGAAAATATTCCCAAACCATAGTCTGTTAGCTTATTTAAATATTCAGTAACTTCTACCCTGAATACAGACCATTTGTAAAAAGCTGTTAGGTGAGTATTAATAAATTAATATGTTAATTAAATCCGTTTACAGACTTTATTGCTGTTTGCTTTGCATCTTTTTAAAGCTTTTTGAGCTTTTATTTTTGTGTGTAGAAACTTTACACTAGACTTGGTCAATCTATTCTCATATTGGCAGAAGGGGATTTTCATTGATCGTTTTCTCTGTATTTGCCTTTTTTCCTCCTTCTCTAAACCCTGGTGCTGTAATACAGAAGATTTATTGTCAATGATTTATGAAAATGTAATTCTAAGGTGACTTCTTATTGTGAAAGTAATCTGCAGGCTATCTTTGTTTAAACTTGCAACCCGCTTTGTCAAAGAAAACAGCCTATGAAATTTTCATTATAATAGACACGTTTTTATAATGAACTCGGAAAAAGCTATTATGACCAAAAAAGCAAATTGGTAGGAAACTTATGCATTGAAACAATATGCTCATTAATTGTCATTTTTTTGGGAGGGTGAACAATTCTGTTTAATGGTTACATTTTTCAGGCTTATAAATTAATTTGAATTACCCAATATCACTTAATTTTTCCCTAGGAAAGCTTCTGCTTGCCCGAGCAATATTATAACTGCTAATTCAATTACACTGAAATTGTTTAATAGAAAATATAATTGCTTATTCATACAGAATACCCATTAAAGAAGTGCAAAGGCCTATACCCTAGGGTTACTACATATTAGTACTTTGGGAATTCAGATGGGATTGCTGGGTAGGGAAGGTGCTGACTGATCTTTAATTGTTCATCACCTGCCTCCAAAATAATATGAATGGACCCAAACTAAATGACCACTCATTACAAGTTTCAATTTAGGAGCTTGGCTGAGGTCAGCAGATTGCTTATGCTGATCGCAATGATTTGAAGTTGTGATTACCATAAGCAATTTAAATTTTATTGATCTACCCTTCTGAAAGTTGTAATTGAGCATAGATGTTGGACCCGTAGCTCTCCAAACTAAATTTAACTCTGAAGCCCTTGCTGGATTACTGCAAGAATCAATAAGCAGTCAGTCACATTAACAATGAAATAGCTCCATTAACATACAGTGCTACTGGTGAAACTTTATTTAGGAGGGGTGTTAGTTCACTTCATTGTTTTATCAATGAATTTTGGTTGTAAGGGGAAAAGTATAGCTTGTGTATGTCTAATGAGCTTGCATAATGATAATCCTATATGCTTTAACTATGAGTCTTTTTATGGGAAAGAAAAATTATGTTTTTCTGTGACAGATCTGCTTTATTACGAGCAGAGGAAATGTGGAACTGGAATTACAATTTGTTAACTGTGATGCACTGAAATAACTTGGGCACCAAAGTTTTCTACTGTGACATATGTTCACTATCAGTGGATTTCAGTCAAAAGGTCATGTCTCAAACAAGCGCACAGACATGTAGTGAGTTTGTAATTTATATGTATTTGGAACTTCCAAGTGGAGTTTAGTGATCAGCCTCCTATACACCTTTCCCACCTCCAAGTTTTCTGCACCTCTCTGGCATTGCTGAAGAGATTTGAACAGTGACCAGAGAAAGGCTGATTGCTCTTACATATAGTAGACAGTAGATGCAACACAGAAGGGGTTAGTGAGATGGATATAGACTTGTCTGGATCATGCAAAATGTTTTTCTCCTGTGACCCAAAAGTTTGGAAAGAGAGTACGCAAACTGGTCCATTTGAAGTATGGCATGGCTGGAAACACAGAAATATCTTTGACTAAATCTTTCATGTATTCCCTTGTGCTTTATCTCTGCTTTTACTGCATCTACTGTCTTAGTTTGTCATGACTTTAACTCTGTTCAAAATCTTCACTGTAGTACCTTGAAGCTCTTTCTACAGTGCAGTCTGTCTCCCCTCCATACTGAGTTTTAAATGAGCAGTGAATCAATGCTGCTTGACTTATTTGGCCATGGTATTATGCTAATTCAGTAGTTTTAGTGGAGTAAACTTGGATTTGGAAAAATGCTATCTTTGTATTCATCAAAATGAGAGTAGAAGATCCATTTTATGCTGAGAAATTATTTATAGTTACATATCTTTACTTCTTAAGGTACTGCTGATTTCATACTATCCCAGACAATTCTACTGGCAACTCATTCATTAAGAAATGAAACTCACTAGTAGTAGACTGGGCCTGGTTTAACACTGGTGAAAACCATTGCAGTTAAGTATAATTACTTTTCAGGGCAAAAGCTCTCTCTCTTAGTGGAAGGATTCACATGCCTCTGAAGAGGGGTAATGCCATCAGCTCTGGCCGTGACATTACATAGCAGCATTGAGAGGAGCAGCAGCTCTGGATTACCAACCATTACACACTCCTTGACTTGAATAACCCTTGCAGAACACAAACTATAATTTCAGCACCTCAGTACTACAGAATTTGTGGTCTTGTAAACACTCCACAATCAAAATGCCTGACCTATATCTTTGCAGACCTGTCACAACTATGTTTGCAAAAAAGGCTCATTCCTTAAAATTTAGCAGCAGGTCAGCTTTTATAGTCTAGGACATACACTTCAGATCAGTGAGACCAGGCTGTAGACAACCCAGAGTGAAGAGTATACACAGCCCTTTCCTGGAAATACGCTCTTGAATTTTTATATCAGCTGGTTTTTAGTGTAGGAAAGTTCAACTAGTTCTTTGCAGCTATAACAACAAAACCAAATAATTTGGTCTGTCCTACAGATGTAAAAGTACTTCATAATATTTTTGCTGCCTTCTCAGGGATTTATTTTCTCCAGGGTTTTCTGCTATATTCTCAGTGAGATGATAAGCTGTTGTTTCCCTAGATCTTGGTTTCTCAAGGATTCAAAGTAATGCATTTGGGATATGATTTAGTGGGTGTGGTGTTCTTCATTTGAAGGTTGGACTTGGTGATCATGGAGGTCTTTTCCAACACTGTGGAAAAGAGTGTACCATGATCCATCTCTTGGAATTCCTCTCTCATTTAGCAATCCAGTTGGTATGGTTTATATAAAGACATTACTCAGGCCCACATCTACTTTATGAAAATCATGCAGAAAATTAATCAAAGAACACATAAATCCTTTGTCATTCCTTCAGCTGAGGCAGTGTTGTTATCCTGGGGAAATCATGTGGAACAAAAGTGTGTGCCACTTATATGTGATTTCTATACCAGCTTCTGACACAGAGCAGACACAGAACGATGTACGATATGGCATTGATTCATAAAAGGCTTAACGTGGATGGTCACTTTCAAGTATAGCAACTTGTTTACAACTCTATGATGCCCTAAAAAGGGACATAGCTTATCTTTATATAGGAAACATCAGCAAGAAAAACGTTCGGTGAAACCTACCTTGTGGAAATTACAGTTCTTCAGGTAAGAAATTATGTTAATTAGAAGAGGACTTAAGTATTTTATAAACTATAAGATCACTTGCAAAATTGTTAATCAGATACACACTCAGTTTTCCAGAGGCATTTTTGTATATGGTGTTCTACTGCTAATATAGTTATTGCAGAAAATCTGAGAAAAATGTATCTGATCTATCCTATGTAAAATGTCACGCATCAAGAAAATTCCACACATATTGTCTAAGTGTTATATTGCAGGGATGAAGAGTTCTCTGTCATGATAGCCCAATGATGAGATATTCTGTATTAAATTAACATTGAGTAAAGAAGATTCTCTTTTAATGCTTGAGATTCTAATCTCTTTTTCATCTCTTTTATGTTAAAGAGGTTTTCAGGTCATTTCTGATAGGATCTCTAACCAACAAAATAAAATTCCCTTTAATTGAGAGCCCTTTTCACTAGAAAACAATTAAATTTTGAGATCAATTTAATTTTTACTTATTTTAAGCACCATCATGAACATCTGCCACCTGGCATAGAAGTTGGCTCATATGGCAGGTGGGAAGATGAGCTTTATTTAAAAGTTCTTTGATACTTTCCCCTACTGTATTTTCCAGTGGAGTAATTGGAAACTGATGGCATTTAAATAACCATTTATTGCCATAATAGAAGAATACAGTTAAAATACATAGAATAATTGCTGTCATTCCAAGATAAGAATACATCAGTAGGTATAATGGAACCATCTTCAGTCTAGTTTGGCCTCCAGCCATAATGCTGGCCAACACTTGGATCATTTAGAAGAAAATAGAATTCCTTCCACCTCTTTTCTGTGCGTATATGTAATGCATATATTGATTAATTTATTAACCTGGACAAAAATGTTTTCTTTTCCCCTCTGTAGGTAAGTACTGGAAACCTCAGGTCTGGGAGCTGAGATTGTATTCAGTTTTTAACTCATCCACAAAATCAAAGCAAGCTTTGTGTCATTCCCTGAAAAGCACAATGTACTCATGGAATCTCCTTCTCATGAGCTGTAACCTGTGCTCCCTCCCTTAAGACTTCTTGTGTATTTTTTTAATATGACATGAATTTCAAATCAATTTATAAGATTAAGCCTAAATTATTAAGCTTTTCCCTTGAGAATTTGCAGCAGTGTTACATAGTAGGCATAAAATGTAGGGATAGAAATAAAAGGGAAGACAAGTTCTACTTATCTTTTCCCTGCCTTGGCTTCTTTCATACTATTGCATACCTTTTCTGTGGCAGTTTAAGGACAAAAAAAGAAAGGTATTTCCTTTGTTGTTCTAATGAGACTTTTGACCTCTGTAATGGAATCATCTCATAAGATCATCTATTCCTGCAAAATTTGAAACATCATGAGCAAATGACCTCATCTGCACAGTTCAGTCTGGAAAATTCTTACCAACTCTATTAGGTCCATATGAGCTTAGTGCAAAACTAAGACCATACAAATACAGTGAAGAAAATTTACAAAAAGCTCTGAGTGCACTATTAGCAACTATAAAATCATTAAACATTGCTTTAAATTACAACCATAACCCTTGATTCCTGAGCTAGTAATTTTCTACAACTGAGTATGACTGAAAACCAGTATTTTATACCTGATTCATTTTGATCACTTTTACATTCCAAGTGGTCCTAAATGTCCTTTCAAGAAGGGAGGGTGAAGAGGCTGATGTATGTATTGTAATCCTCTGGATTTCTGACAGTTTACTTATCTTTCTTCAACTTATTAATTAGGTGTTTTTAAACTTCACTCTGTCTGCGCTACCATTCAATATATATTCCTGTGATTCTTTTCATTTATTGACCAGAAATTTCATGGAAACAGCCAAACAGAGGTCTATAATAGAAAACATTCTTGAACAGCACATTTAAAGTTGGTGACATGAACATTTTCCGCAAAGGTCTGCTCTTTGAGTTCTCTGACATATCATTTTGAGTGCGCATAACATACTTATTGTGACTTATCTAGAGAGCAGGACTTGCCAGAATTATTGCAGAAATAATTTTGAGCAAGAAATAACTCTGAGGACAAGAGAAATAATGTTTAAAAGAAGGATTCATTTTATGTTTGGCTACCTTGCTTTGTTCTGTTCTATTCTTCTTCCTGCTCTCTGACAAAGCCAAAACTGAATATAAGTCATAGTCTCATATTACCATTAAAGATTCCTGATTGTTCTTTTGTTTTTAACTGCTGAGGGAACTGGGCATATATACTCATTATGGCATTCAGATCAATTCCCCAGCATCTTCCTCAGAGGTTTCAACAACATCCTTTCTCCAGGGCCCTCATTCATGGACCATCAGTGTGCGAGCCCAGATTTGTTTTGGCCAGCAACCGTAAGCTTGCCATGCTTCATCTTCTCTTTACTTTCCATTCAGGGTCAGAACTGAAATTTCCCACAACTAACAATCATTTTAAATAGAACCATTGTCAAATTTAACTACTTTCATCATTTTTTCATTCAAGTCATTAGTAAATATGAGAGGCAGACCAGGGAAGTGCCAAGTTTCATCCTCACTTTGGAGAAAGGTAGGGTGCAGGCTTTTGTATGTAGTCTTTTGGACATTTGGATCTAGTTCCCTCTTGTGCCACTGTTTTATTATGGAGGCTAATCAGTTAGAGCTACAATTTAAAATGTTCAAATTTAGGCACTGCAATGGCAGTTAAGCTACTGGACTGATTTTGAAAATTCCCGTAAGCACCCATGGACTACATCCCTCTGGCCCATATTTTCAGATGTTTTAAGTGTTTGGTTCCCACTGATCTCAGAAAACCTTTAAGCCTCGATCACATCCTTGCTTTTTGTTGCAAGGTTGTGTTATAAGTGTGGAGCCAGATGAGGATTATTTGCTTTTATCATAATAGACAGAACAAAATTATGGATCTAAATAATGCAGAGCAGTGGTTGTGAATATGGAGTGATCAAGTACAGACACACTGAATTTTGCATAGTAGGTTCACTTTTAATATTCATTTTAGTGTAAGCTGTAGTCCTTTATTTTTTTGACCAAACCATTATCATGTAACTTCTTGAACTATTTTATTTTCATCTCAGAATTTAAGAGATTGAAATAATCAGAGGTCAGAGGCTTTCTTTCTTGCTATTAGAAATATATAAAACCTTTTATTTTTTAAATATAAGTTGATTTTTTTTCCCTTTTTTTTTTTTTTTGGCTACAGTGACTTAAACTTTATTAGGATAAATATTTCTGAGAGCAGAAATATCCATTCTTTTATTGGTTGTTAGTTTGTTTTTCTTTTTTCCAACCAGGTAGAAGTTTTTAAATATATATGTGATCTTGTTGCATTATTTTCTCTTATAATGCCACATAGTGTCTGGATTATACATGGAAATATTAAAATGCATAATTGCTAAGGTACCGGATTTTGTGTGGCAAAACGATCTTGCGTCTGTATAAAACTAACTGTGAATAACCTTATGTAAAAATACTTAATAAATAACAGCATATGAGATATTAGATTATTGAGATATACATATATAATTCTGCTTTTGAAAGCCTGACCCTGTTGTAAACACCCCAACTTTCAGATGATGTGGATTTTTATAGGTGTTTTTATGTCTGCTTAACTTCCCTTCATGGCTCAAGATCCACATTTTGGTGCTTTCTGTTCAGTAGGAGGCTGGGGAACCCAGAGAAAGCATTTGCAAAGTGCTGTGGGGGTGCCTTTCATATGCCTTGCATATTCATGCCCAGTGCTGTACCATCTGGTTCACTCAGCTGCCACTCAGCCTTCCTCGGATATGTGCCTCAACCTTAACCTCCCAGTTTGAGAAACCACAGGGGCTACCTGTTCTGAACGTGAACTTGCCAGCATTACTGGGGTCTTTATGGCACTTCCTCCTATCTTTTAGTTACTACAGCGTACCCTAAGGTAGACCTTGGGGTGGGAAGGAAGATTAGGAGAATGGAAAATAAATGAGCCAAGGGAACTTTGGAGAACAGTTGATTGGAGAGGATATGACAATGTCTAAGGGAAAGACAAAGAGGATGATGAAGTAGAATGAAAACAATTTCTTCCATAGTGCAGATCATATCTTGGTAGAGATATTAGTTATGATTTTCCACTGACTTGAAGTGGTATTACTGGTGTACACACTGTGACGGATTTTGCGTGGAATTGTGATAATTTCTGCCCTTTGACGATATGGAACACAATTTTGGGGTCCATGAAATAGGCTTAATAACCTATTTGCTGTCCTTTTGTATACCAGGAGTCCTTTGAAGAGTAAAATCTGTGACTCTTGTCTTAGCTGCTTTTAAAAATCTTTTTCTGGTGAAGTTCTTCAACAACTTTTAAAACAGCTGGAAAAAACCAGAAAATGGTAAATGCTTTAGCGAAGTTCACTCTGAGCCACCATTCTGGCAATGGTTGCCAAAACACTGCAGTGTTTATTACAACCACAGAACTCCTGTTTTGTGGGCTGTGTTGATTCTCCTAAGCACAAGGCTGCCCTTCTATGAGAAATTTTCCCATATCTTTAATTACTTTCACCCTGTATATTTCACAGACCTGAAACAACTATTTTGTACCCATCTCCCTTCCATTGCTGAGCACTTCTTCTGTTTTTATATATATAAAAATACTAATTTGCGATATTATTTTAGATAGTAAGATACACAGTTTGTGTTGAAACTAGTTGTAGTAAGTCAGAAATCTAAAATATGTTTTATGACTTACATAATTAGATAGATATAAATGAAAAGCAATTCATTATGATATCATTCTAACAACTTGCCAGTCTGGAGAACAAGAAGAGAAGACCCTGGAAAGTTCGGATTTCAAAAAATAAGTAAACCTGAGAATTTACTCAATGGGAAGTTTCTAAATTAAAATTTACTCTTTCAAACTCAGGAGAAAGAAACAGGATCTTCCTCTAAATATTAAAAGTGTTGTTTCTTTTTTTTAAGGGAATTTCTGAGATATTAATATTATTACTTTTTTCAGCCTAGTCTCTAAAATACTCATTTGTATGAATAGGTACCTCTCCTCAGTTGTCTTCTGTGATGCTTAAGTAGCTTTGTGATTCCTGTGTCTTGTAACACAGAACAAATTTAGTTCCACCCATAGAAGGCCTACTAAAGCACTTTGTTATGAAAACAGATGGTGTCAATTGTTCCTGTAAGACAAAAGATTAAAAGAAGATGTCTGTCTGAGTTAGATTACATTCTGAAGATCTGACCCAACTCTACATAGGCAATATCTGCAACAGGGTTGTCAGAACGACTGTGACCCAAAATCATGTTATACTTCTGTAGCAGGATTCTCTAAGAGATACCTTTTGAAACAGAGCATTGTGTTGGACCAGATGGTTGGCCTGAGTTTCCATTGTTCCTCTTGGCTCTCTAGTGATATGCAGATTTTTATATAGCCTTATAGTTTCTCACAGCATCGCCTAGAATTTACATTCGGATAACTCTGATGAAGAAAATTAAAGAGCCAGACATAAAGAAGCTACAGAACATGTTTGTCTCTGAAATGTGTGCATGCATTAAAGGTGATATTAAAGGTGTACTGAAGAGGTTTGAATCTTTTTTTTTTAATTATTATTATTTTTATTTTATATGAAAGCTGGTATGATTGGGATAAGAGTGAAATGATCATAAGTATGATAAATGATAAAGTGCTCCTGGGAGTAAATATACCACTCAGAAAAAGCATTGCTAATCAAGCAGTGCAGCCAGCTAATGCAATCTAAGAGCAAGCACCTAAAAAAGAACCTAATTTGAGAAATTAAAGATGGGCATTTAGCTTGAGCAGCTTCTTGTTTAAGACAAAACTGCTATACTAGGGGAATCACAATAGCAAAATGAAACCTTGGGAGAGGCTGTGGACTATATTTTCTATTAAATGACCAATAAGATCAAAGGGAAAAAAGAGAACTAAAAGTCAGATTTTCTACTTGCTACTGACAAGAGTTTGGGCAGTGAATAGAATTAGAGACAGGCAAGGATAAAATCTGTCCCACTTAGATTCTGAGTGTGTCACTCCTGTTGTCCACCAAGCTGACCGAGGAGCTTTGTCACAGCTGTACCCTAGATGGGCACTCGTGAAAGACTTCGTGCAGTTTGGTAGCCCAGGTGCCCAAGGACTTTGGTCTGGCACACTAAAGCAGGCAGCATGCATTGCTTTTACAGAAAGCAGCATATGTTCCACTTAGGAATTTCATCTGCCACCCACTCTTCAGGAGTGAAACACTGCCCACACTTCTTGCCTGAATGACTTGAAAAATTTATTTTTATTTCCAACTGTTACTCAAAGTTGGAACTCTCTAAGCTATAATGGGTCAGGAAAATCATGCAGAAGGGCTTCTTTCTTTAAAAGGCAGCATGAAAAGTACTCCTGGCATGAGTAAATTGTACATAACTGTAGATTTTGTTTTGGGTAAGCATTAGGGAAGGATTTGACAGTGTTTATCTAAAAAACTTTGTAGTTATTTTATGTGTTTGTCAATGTTTACAAAATTGCATGTAAGAAGCTGCAAATGTGACTGTGAATGCATCTCACTTTTTCAGAAAATGTTTTCATTTTATCTGATATTTATTCAACCTTACTGAATCGTGTGAATCAGCTGTTTCATAACTCCAGGAATGATAGGTGTTCTTCCTGGTGTCTTATCTGGGCCTACTGTGTGACACAGAGAGAAACAGAATTGCAAGCAGTAATCAAGACATGGTTTCACTGGGTCTAAATTATGATGTTTTCCATTTTAATCTGTATTCCTTTCTCAGGGAAGTGTTTGTTTCTTATTGTATTTTGTAGCATCTTCTAACGACATCCTAGTGCATTATAGTGCTAAGGATCTTGGGAGAGCAGTACAGTTTGGTCATCTGTATTGTTAGACCACCTTCTTTCCCTCTTCTTGGATTTACCTTGCTTAACAGCCAATCATGAGGTAGAATTTCCCTTAGTTACATGAATGGGGCAGCTTTAAAGCCTCTTTTTACATTTCTGAAGCAAAACAAACTAGTCAGAATCTTTTGTAGATGGGATCATAGTCCAGTTTATAGAGATATTTTGCACTGAAAAACTACTGGATTCAGTTTCTTTAAAATCAAGTTTGAAGAGGGGAATTTATCCTGGAAACTAGGAAATTTTGTAGCAGGTTATATTGTGGACACTGAAACTTAGAGAAAAACTAGAGACATTGTAATAATAAATTATTGTTAACTGTTTTGTGTACCAAAGTGAGCAATAGAAGTGGCTTACTTTTAATTTATTTTTGGAGGTTAGTGAGTTGCTCTACCTGATGAGCTGTAGACTTGGGCACACTTAACAAAAATATTGTTCCTTCTGAACATTTTATCATTAAAATCTTCTAAAATATTTCCTATTAATGTGAAGATATTTTAAGCTGGATCACTGACATTTTCCAACATTGCCCCTTACTTAAGTATGGTTAAGAAAGTTGCTGCATGTTCAATTACTTCACATAGCATAGGCTGTTAGTAAGAGGGACCAAGATCTGGCAGCTTGTAACTCTGTATTAGCTTAGTTTGTGTTATAGCCAATTGCTGTCTGACCTCTCCACACTGCAGAGGAAATGCAGTGCCATCTGTGTATCTCTTAGTCACATTAAATTATGTCATTTATATTGCATTGGAATGCAGAGTTTATTTTATGCTTTGCGGCAAAATTAGCAAAAGTAATAAGATCTAAGCAGAGGCACAAAGGTGAAAATTTGATGGGCCTGTTTCTCTCCAGCTTGCTTTGATTCCGCCAGGTGTTGAAATTAGGGAGGGAGGAAGGGTGTTTCAATCTATGGAGGTGCTAGCACGTGTAAATGTTTATACCTCTTAAACACCCATTGATCTCAGGCAAGACTTCCATGTGTTTGGTCATACAGGAACAAGTCCTTATTCTTGTAGAAGTATGAAAAAAAGGAGGGGTGAGAAAAACACATTGCAAATAGGAAATTGATATAAAATCTACCAAACATACAAGGTATTAAATGAGAAATTTTGTCCTTAAAAAAATAACTTCAAGTTAATAGTGCCTGATAAACAAGTAAGTATACAGCCCTCCTTTAGTGTCTCCACAATTATGTCATGCTTAAACTCTGTGAGTACAGTCCTGGAGATTTTTTGCTAAAAGAAGCTAAAAGAACACAGGATTTCTCCCCAGGAGGCTGTTCTGACTCCCATGGAAGTAGATAGAAAAACTGTTACGGACTTAAGTGGATCTGGGTCCTACATGTAATTTTCTTGTCTTTAATTTCCACAACTACATTTCCCTCAAAATATACACCTATGGATCCACCATCTGCTATTCAAATAAAGTATCACTCTGCCCAGAGTATGAGTTACATTCCACAAGGAATAGCTTCCAGAAGAAACCACATTTTTACTGTAGTTTTGTGTAAAATGGAAAGGCAATAAGACTGTCAATTATATGGTGGAGCTCATGCAGGCTGAAACAGAGTCCAGCTGCTCTTTGGACATTTATTGCTTCAGTCCTTTCCTGTTAAATGTCCACTGTCATTTTGGTTTTATGTGAAACCCTTCGTTCAAAAATATGATCACAGACAAGAAGGACTCTTGAAAAAAAGGTTTTCTGCATGCTAGCTGATATAAAACTAGACTGTGACTGGCTTGATAGGCTTAAAGAAATTTTAAATGTTAATTTATGTCCAAAATACTTCCAAAATATTTATAAATTGTGAAAATGTATATGAATCTTTGACATAATTCATCCTATATTTTGTTTTATAAACTTTCAGAAACTATTCAAGAGGAAACAGGATGTGCACTGTCTGAGGAGCTTTCTGCTCTTTCCATAAAAGGATCTGCTAAATGCATGTTAAACAGAGCTGTTGTATATCACTTTAGTCTTAAAAAAATGTATATACATAGAGAGGCCAAAGATGAAATCCTTGAATTCAATAGGAAAACTCTTATTGATTTAATTGGAACAAAGATTTCACCTCAAATCCTCAAATGTTGAAAGCTAACATAACTTTATTGAAGATGATGAACTAAACTGAAGGATGCTCTAGTTGGATTATAGCTGAGGATCTGGCCCTCAGAATGCATGTATTTCTTAGGGTAAGAAAGCAGTCAAGAGGAAACATCTCAGAAGACAAGGAAATGATTCAAATTTAGTTTGCAAGTTTGAGCCTGGGCTAAAGAACAGAGCAAAGACTGTGCTGTAGTTCTCTGCTACCCATTTGTACAAGAATGATTGTCATTTTAAATGAATAAAATAAGGTAAACTTGTGTTCATGTCAGATTTATATCCTCATTTGCAATACATTAACAAATAAAGTGAAAATGTATTTATACACATTATATAAGCTGATATGAAATCCTGATGTATGAACCCACAGATTTATAAATTATACTTGTAAATCAATGTAAATTGCTTGGTCAGAGTGTTCATGCCTTGCCATCATAGAAATTAGATACAGAAAGGACTGATTCATTTACCTAGTTCATCTCCCTGCCAGCAAAGAATTATTCCTCCTCATTGTAATCTTTTCTAGTTTGTTGTCCAGTATAATTTTGAACAATTAGATTTTTTCTTTATTTCCTTATTAGATATAGATTTTATTTTTGTTATGTCTTGATAATTAAAACTGGGAGGGGTGACAGCATTTCAGCGTCCAATATTCAGAGGTTCTGGGCTCTCCAAAGCAACTGTACCATTCAAAACCAGGAAAGAGCAGTACAATTAGCACATAAAAATACAAAGTGAAAATGTGAGCTATGTAATCAGCATACTTCTCTTCATCCATGCCTGGAGCCCCTCAGTGATGAAAACCCCTTTACCACTGCTTTCAAAAATTGGCTTATTTCCATTTCAGAACTTGAGAAGCAGAGCCTTTAATAAACAGGTGCTAAAGTAAAGCAAAACCTGTAGTTATGAAATGGAGGCATTATTGTCTTGATTGAGGCACTTAACATTAAAGGCATGTTTAAGTTTTATCTCTGTCTCTTATTTGCACGGATTCCATTTCCCAAGTCTGGATGTACGGGAGGTTATATAGAGAGATCTGACACCCATCTCTATTTGGCTGTTGAATCTTGGCAACTGAGTCTATTAACCCCATAGCATCATGTACTTCTGGAGTCTACTTGAGAGCTGAGATGATGGAGGCAGCAGAGTTTACAGGTAAATGAGAGAAGTATGGGGCAAACAAGCTCTGCAGTTGTCTCTTGCACCGCCTGAATGGAAGCTTTGTCCAGTCATCTGTTTCTGCACAACAGGAACTTCTATTTTTTATGCTCAGTGACTAGTACATGCTCATGATATCATGAGCTTGTCATGAGTTTATTCAATTTACAAAAAAGTAACAGAGAAAATAGTTAACTGGAAAACCCTCTGGCTGTTTTTACTTTTGCCGATCAAACTACCTTTTCTGTGAAGGTTTCTACCTATGTGGTAGCTGTCCATCAAATTATAAAATTGCCCTATTCAAATCCCTGAGCTACAACAAGATTATAACATATCTTGTGATTAAGAAGCAAGACTGGATCAAAAGACCCAGACCCTCATCCTGGCTGTGAGGTTCTTGTTTGGATCTGGTTAGTGTTTCCAGAAGTATCCACTGAAGTTCGTGGTGCCCAGTTAGGGGAATGGTTAGCCAGATTTTTCAGAAACTGGTGATGTTCCTTCTTCCCATTAATTTACTGGAATTTTTTTAATGTAATGCTCTTCTGAAGGTCTGGCTCTTTTAATATGGTTTAGTACTGGGGCTCCCAAATAATTTATGTGATTCTGAAAATTATGTCCTTAATCTTTACATCTTGCCTCCTCATTATCTCCAAATAGATATAATGCTTCCCTTAAAAGAAAGTGATGAGACTGACATAATTCAAGAAGGTAAATTGTGTTGAGATCTTTAGAGGGGAGAGAGAAAAATACCAACTCTATATTAATTTTTTTCATTTTTTCTTCTGTATACATTAATATATTGTGTACTTTTGAACTGATTTTAGCTCTCTGGCTTTGGACTATTCCTCTTCGGAGAATTAAGTAATTTACTACAGCAAAATGAGCTTAGTAATGCACATGATTCTTTGATGGAAGGCTATTCTACTTTAATCACAAATACATCATCATTTATTACAATGCTTCATATCTGATTCACTTTCCATTTCAAGTGGCACAAATCAGGAACAACATCAATGAAGTCTGTGGTGTCAGTAAAGTGAAGTCTGTGGTGACAAACTGGTGTAAGTGAGGATATTCAGGGTCCTCCTTCTGTTCAGTCCTCCTTACTCTGACATGTAAATTGACTACCTTTTTACAATAGAAGCCATTTAGGAGTAAATTTCCAGTGTGCTGTATGATCATTAGACTGGTATGTAATTCATGTGTGCCATTTTGAAAATGCCAGTGCCCCTTTGAAAGGGTATGAAGGAAAAATGGTTACTTCTATAATGTTACTTAAAAGGCTTCTGTTTATCAAAACCTCATTGTGTCATGAAGGTAGTGCTCGTGCTTACTGCAAAAAAAAAAGCACACTTGTCTTTGTGACTGATCTATGGAACAACTCTTGAATAATGGAAACTTATTTTGTACACGTAAGAGGATATATAATCCTCCTCCTGCCCCTTGGAAAAACTAGAAAATTTTGCTTTGCTATTTCTGAATTTAATCTTAATCTTCAGAGCGCTAAAACTCTCCAGTGGGGCTAGTGGTTGAACTGAGCTACTGAATATTGCCTGCAGAAATTTATTACAAGGTTGAATAATACAGTATTTTCTCCATACTGTTTTAACCCATTGTGTACCATTCAGACAGAAATCTGGAGAATGGGAGTTGTCACTTACTTCTGCCTGCACATAGGGTCTTCATTTTGGATGCAACAAAATAATACATGATCACAGTTGTCCAATGCCTGTTGCATTTTCACTTCTTTTGAAACAAAAAAATATTCCTACTGCAGAAGTGGATGCAGTTCAGGTAGCAGTGTGTCTTCTCTGTGTTTTCAAATACAAAAATAATTGTTGTGGTTGTTAACAGAATTGATCTCATTACATGGAATTAAACTCCTTGAACAAAGTCTCAGGGAATTTTCTAACCAAATGGGAGTCTTAGTAAAGTTCATTCTAATCCTTGTGCTAGGCTGGAGTTTACTATTCTTGGTAATGAGCCATTCTTCACCAGTGTCTCTGATATCCTGAACTATCAGAATGGAAAATCATTTGAAAGATTCCATAATTTTATAGTGTAACATCAGAGCCTCAGAGGCCTCTAGGCCTGTTAGCTGAATACAGACAATAAATTATAAAGCAAAACCAGAAGCCCGCAAAAGTCATGTGGAAAAAATGCCTGAAATGGTGTAACTGCCACCACCTTCCAACATAGTCTTACATGTTCCTAAATATTATTACTGTGTGTGTATCCTCTTATAGATGTTCATGTATGTAAAACACAACAAAGACAAGATCTCAAAAAAAAAAATAAAAAGGGTAAACTGAAGCAGCCTAAAGGATGCCAGAAACTGTAAGGCTGCACTTTTGTCTCCTGAAGATAAGAAAGAATTTTGCTGTTTACACCAATAGTTCCAAAGTTTTTATCTATGGAGAAGTGTATTTTTAAGTTTTAATATTTGTTATATTTAACTGTAGCATAGAGAGAAGAGTTTCTAAGTGCTTGTCTTCTCAAATCATATTTACCCAGTGGTTTTCAAATATTGATAGTGAGCGTATCCCTAAGAATTATCTGATAGAGCTATAGATTCTTGTGCAAGGACTGATAACCTGCCAGGATTAGGAATTTTTTTGTTAGTACACAGATTTCTGGGTTCTTAATCACATGTTGAAAATTGCTAATTCATATAATTTTATCATTTCCAATATCAACAATTATCTTTTGGGTTTTCAAAATAGCTCCTGCAATGGGTCCACTGAAGCGCATGCTGTCAGTGAGATTTCTGCATGATGTATATATACTTTCCCAGTTCTTATTGCTCTGGGCTTGATTTCATTGTTCCTTGGCTCTCCCTGAGTTCCTGAAACAAGTGCAGTCACTTTCCATCAGAACAATCATGTGCAGTTGCAGTCAAAAGATTTAGGTAGGAGAAGGCATATATTTCCTCTTACCAGTGGCATGCTACTAGGGTTTTGCATTATTAGTTGCCTAATATTCAGGTATCGATCCCAGCAGAAGAGCATGTTTATACTGCCAGTTTAACACCATTGCATGTATATATATTAGATTGCTCCTGAGAGCTCTACTGGGTGAACTGGATCTCCCTCTGGAGAAAGTCTGGGAATGGATTGGCAATCACACTAGTTTAGGCACTGAGCCAATACCCAGTATGGATGTGAAGGCACCATATTAGTCCCTTTACCCAACGCAGTCTTTCAGTAGTGTTGCAACACCCCTGAAATAATCTTGCACCCTTATACTGCAAGGGCTCTTTACTTCAGGGCAGTAACTCAGGACTGTGCCGTTTAAGAACAATGATGTTGCATTGCAAAAATGTTCTTTCATTGCCATGGTCATTTTCAATGAATATATTATTTCTTAAGAGTCCCAGACCAAAAAGACAGTCACATGTATCCAGAAGAATTGGACCTGATATTAGCTCAGCTCGTTAGAGCATGGTGCTGATAACACCAAATAACACCAAGGTTGTGGGTTTGGATCCCTGTGTGAACCATTCGCTTAAGAGTTGTACTTGACAATCCTTGTGGGGCCTTTTCAACTCAGAATATTCCCCTTGTTTTAGAGCGTAGACAGGGAAAGAGTATTTGCAACTGCAAGAATTTTCTTGGGCATATGTAGAGATGGACTTCTGCTTGCTGAGAAGTTGGAATACAGCCTTGTATGCTGTTAGAAATAAAAACAAAGCAGCCTAGATAAAGATCCATGGTCAGAATATGAAGGCTATGACCGTGTGGCAAACAGTGCTTGGACAAGTGTTGAGCACAGCACAGGGAGTCTGGTAGAAAAATCTGAAAGATAGTAGGGGCAAATATCTCTGTGGCAAATATTGAACCATAGATCCCTTCAAATGCACACATGGGTGGAGCACTGTAAATGGCACTAGCTGTGAATGGTGTGGGGGCCACACTGTGCCATTTGGCCAGAGGAATGGGACTGGTCCCTGCAGCAGGTCGTGAGGGTGACAGGATAGTGCAGGACTGGTGCAGCTCCACACCCCTATGGTGCCACACCCAGGGATGCACCACCTCTGCTTCCCTGCACATGCACCTTTACATCCTTCAGCTGGCAGCCAGTGGGACATGGGCAAAGGTTTCTCCTTCCTGTTGTTCCAGAGCATGTGGATGGGATTTCTGACCAGGCAGCCCACACTGGGCTGTGAAACTCTCATTTCTCATAGATCTCAGGGCTGTGTGTGAAAACCAAGTTCTGTGGGGAGATGGAGGTGCCCCTGGAGCAGCCCACCAGGAGCCAGCAAGACCTGAAACTGTTCAAACTCAGTGGCTTTTGATTTCTGTAGCAAAATCTGGAGGCTCTGGCTTTAGCCTTGAGATTCTGGAGTGTTTAACCCTGCCTCTACCCACTTTGGTCCCATCCCCATCACCAATGGGGCTGAATAGAAGGTGAAGGGGAAAGTGTGAGACAGATCCCAACAATGTGACTCTTCTCCAAGGTATGGATTGTGTTCAGTGCCCCCAAGAGGATGATCTGCTGTGCTCACAGTGGCTGGGAAAACAATAAGTGTTTTGTGGTACAAAGAAACATTTCAGAGCGACCTTAGGGTATATGTACAAAGTACTGACTAATGTGTTTATCTGATAATTTCTCTTTCTTGATTTGTTGAAATAAAAATACGAAATCAGATCTTGTGTAGGACTAAGTTACAAAAGGGGAGTTAAAGTTTATTCCCTGTGCAAACAGAAGAGCATGAGGAATTGCCTGCAGATCAAATTTTAACACAGAAAATCCACATTGTGAAGTTTGTTCTATATGGTTGTAGGAAAATGTCTGATTTCAGTTTGTAGGATTGTCCTGAAATGCAGCAGCTCTTTGTGTTCTGTTATTTTGTTGAAGCTTTGCTTTAACTTTCATGACCAGGAGCAAAAAAATAGTCCTTGTGTCAGAAAATAAATTTGATCTTCTTTCTTTTTTGATACTCTTCTACTTTAGAAATTTAGAACTGCAACTGAATGTAGAAAATCTCAGAAACTACAGATTCTCTTATTTCATTATTTGAAAAGATATGTCCAAGTCATGGGGAATAGTCAGAATTATACAGAGAATTCTTCTTTGCTTTTCATTTACTTTTTCAAATAGATGCCTTTCCACTACACTGTGTCTCATTTCCCTTTAAAAATGGCTTTAATATTTTTAGCAAAGGATAGATAACATCAAAATTTCCCCGATAAATTAATATATGAACTCCACTATATAGAAGATCAAATTTCTTTAAAAAGAGCTTAACACACCTTTTTTTCCTGCAATTAATGTGTTTGTTTTCTTACTCCCCTCCTACAAACATAGTTTTAACATGCCCATGGTTAAATCTGGTATGGGGGGGAAGTAACCACTCAGTAACCTCCACTGGTGCTCAGTTGTTAATATAGCTTGGAAAATAAAAATGATGGTTATAGCAACCTTTTTAAACTGTTGCAATGGAGAAGGAACATACATAGCCTATATTGTATCACAGACCAGCACTACTTTTATTGGTTTATTTCTTTTTGTTAGTTGTATAGCAATTTTTAGAGTCACTGGTCAAGTTCTGTTGCAGCTGTTTGGAATTTCCCCTCAAAATTTTTCTAATTACAAACAAAATTCTCAGCAATGTTAAAATCACAGAGAGAAGCAATTTCTCAGGTAAAACTCCCCTAATTTTCTGCACATATGACAATGGATTTATACTTTCCTTGGGCTTTTTTCAATCATTCACTAAAAGATTTAAGTGGGCCACTGAAATACTGCAATTCAAAATGGTGCCATTGAACTTCAAAGGAACTGTACTTTGCATATCTTGGGGTCTTATTCTCATAAACGAGTATGTTGCAATTCACGTTGTTTCTCTGCAGCCAGTCTGATTTTACTGTTGTCTTGCTGGTTGCCCACAAGCTGGCAGAATTTCCCAATTTAGAGGTAGTAGCTTTGGTACTGGATGCATCACAGTTACTATATGTGTGCACAGCAGCTGATTTGCACATTGCACAGTAACCCTGGCATGGGCTGGTCCCATCACACCTGCTGTGCATGCACAACAGATCTGTGGGTATGTGTGAATCATCACCAGAGGTATCCAAGTCTGTTTTTCTATGGAAATTTTCAAATGAAATGGGGAAAATTAATTTGCTTGCAGAAAAACTTTAACTAGGAAAACAAATAGACAGTTTAATTTCTGACCCAGGCTGGTGCACATGTTTTGAAATGGATCTTTCCTATGATATTCTTGGATATAAGAATAACATTTCCAATAAGAACAATGATATCTGAATAGGACAAACCAATTCAAGTCATAACATACGAGTCACAGTACTTGGTAATAGTATTGCAGCTACACTGATGATGAGAAGCCTTTGGACAATAAAGTCCTTGAGGTAGAACTAGGTTTGAAGTGCAGATTTAATGTCCAGATTTCATTCCTGGCAAATTATGCAGGACCTCCAGCTGATTAGTTTAGTTAGAAACAGAAGCCAGCTGCAATACCTGGATATACTTCCCTGTTTGTACTTCAGATCATATTAATGCAGCAACAGCAGTGACCAAATTTCTCAGTGCAGACAAGTCCCTAAGTTATACATTTTTTTAATGGGATACTTTCATTAGTGCCTTAGCTGATATTACTCATAAACCAACCCTTGCGCTACCAGGTTTAATCATTGTCTCGAGGCAGAGGCTTATTAGTGCAAGGTCATTCTATACTCTTTTATTTCATGTTTTCCCTTAGAGAAAGTGAGCGATGTCTCCAAAAAAATCACCTACCTCCTGCCTGGCATATCAACATCCACAGACTTGCTGCCAGCATAGATGTAATGCCTCTTGGTCAAACCGCATGTTGCACCAAAACAGAGAGTTTACAGTAAAAGATAGATAATAAGATCAAGTCCTGAAAATTGTATGTGGTATTTTGTAAGCTGTTTAAAGAAATAACGATAAAACTTCTATTAAAAAAAAAAAGTGAACTGTTTCTTGAAAATATTAAATCTCTCATTGTGAGTTAAGTGCTTTTGAAATGCTGGATTGATAACTCTGGAGATCAAAGTCTTACACCTGGCTGAGCTACTTACATGTCCCCTTGGCCTTGGAGCACCCCACAGTCTAGCCCTCAGGGGTGGGGAAGTGCTCTGATTCCTTTACTAATGTTAAGGAATTGAGGTGCAAAAAGGCAAAGTGACATATTTAAGCTCACATTAGAAGTCTGTGGTGAAGTAGGGATTTCAGACCAGGCGTCTGATCTCCTTAGGTAACAATCCAAATGGGAACTGTCACCTCTCTCCTACAGAAAACGTAATGACAGACAGAAAGTCTCTGATCAAAAAGGATGGGAGATTTCCCTGTTCGATCAAGTCCCTGGCCCTTCAGGAGAGAAACAATAAGAAAACAGAGTCAAGACAAAGGGAGTAGTGGGAGGTGGCTGACACCGGTGTGTTAGCAATTGAATTGTGATCTAACAAGCTTATTTGTTATAGAACAGTAAATAATGACACTGAGCATGTTTTTTATAATTCTTTGCCACGTGGCTATTCCTTGTTTTGGAGTGTATTTCTAATTAAATTTGAAATAGCTTGAAAATTAGGGAAAAATTTCTGCTGTATCACTGTTCTCAACTCTTTTAATGGGAATGTTTTAAAATATGACAATTATGTAGAAACATGCTGGTCTCCCTGGAATTACCATTTGCCTTTTCCTCTTGCCTCTCTCTGCAGGCTCCTCAGCAGCAGGGTTTCTGTGCTTCTTCCCTCTTTGGTGACTTAATGGACAAGGAACCGACAAACCAGACCTCTGTGTTCATTGCTTTCCATTTTTTAACTGCTGCAGAATCATACAGAGTATATTAGGAGTAATGCAGATTCAGAATCTGTCTGACAATTCAAAGATTTCTGCACAATAGAAATGGTAGTTCTCTGATCTGAAGAACTGGTATTGCCTTGTTCATTTTCATCAGTAGAAAATTCAGCCTATTTCTCTTCCTGTCTTGTGCATACTCCTTAACCCCAGACAATAATAAATAATATTTTCAAAATTAAGCATAACTAATCTATCATATTTATAGCTACGTAAATTAGAGAGGTCTCAACTAATAATGTGAATCACATATTTTAAAATAAATAAATAAAAGTGGTATAGGCAGAAAAGCAGCCAACCATATGGTTTCACCATATGCTGAAGCATACTTACTGTCCCTTATATCCTGTATTCCCTGTGAAAGCTATGTATACATATTCACTGACAAAAGAAAAAAAGAAAGAAAAACAACCAAAAAACCCACACCAAAAAAACCCCACAACTCAACTCTGCATGAAAGAGCTTTAAAGCTACAAGATCAAGTGCTCTGTGTTTGGACTGTGAAAATTCATGCAGTCGTTATTTCTCTAATAGACTGATGTCAATCAGATCACAAAGAGATGGTTTTTCTGGGCTTGGTCACATCAGTTTTTATGTGGAAGCTCTTCCTCGTTCACTGGAGGTGTTTTATCGTAGTCACTGAATGAGTATGAATATTCACATGAAGGCATTTATCCATATCCTAAAGATGTGTCTTATAGACCATCTCCTCATTTATTCAGTGGGGATGTAGTTATGGATTGCTTAGTGTCTGCATCTGAGATTCTCTAGATGTATGGGGACAATGTTTATTACCAGGAAACACTATCATGGCTTTAAAGTCTGGGTTCAACTTTTGCTGCTTTATTGATAGTGAGAAAACAGAGGAACCAAACAGTGTTCACATAACTGTGGGACTGATTGAAAAAGTTCAAACCATTTTTTAATTGAAAAATAAATTTATTAAAAATAAATTTTTCTTGAAAATATTAATCATATTTCTTTTTACTACAACTAAAAATATTGTTTCAGTTGAATTTTCCACTGGGAAACCTTGAGGTCAGCTTTTCATTCCAGCTAAGGTAAAAGTTCTCTGCCTTTGCACAGCCACCATAGGATGCTGATCTCTTCAGCAAGAGGTGATCTTCATGCTGCACTGCATTAGTGTGCACAGTTAAATAATCTGGGATGCCCTTTTTTCTGTTAAAACTGCAGTCATTTTGATACTTCATCCCATTCTGAAAGAAAAATATATTCTGGAGTAGCAAAGTACTGTGGAGGAGCGTAAGTCCATTTTTCAGCAGCCCTTTTTAGAAGGATGGCCATAGAAATCTTTGCCTCACAAAGGATTTTGTTTGGGGATGACTCGTCTGGAGGCAGTGCTGGCCGATGCACAGCAGCAGGCTCGGTACTGGCAGCACAAAGGTCTGGCAGGCTGGAGCCTGTGCTGCTGCAGGATGCGGCCACTGGTGCTGAGGCTTTGGCACGTCCTCTGCAGCGCTCAGTGTTCTGAACGGCACAGCTGAGGGTGGCAAAGGGGCTGAGCCCCAAACCCCTCAAAAGCTGTGAGCTGCCACCTCTGCTGGAGGCAAGAGCCTGGGAAGTGCCCAGACTGAGCCTCCCCTGTGACTGCAGTCCAGGTATGGTGTCTCTTCCTGAGCTTTCCATCAGAGAAGTGTTCTGTTTTTTGGATGTTTACCTGGCTGTTTCCTCAGTGTAGTTCACTAAGGCAGGACTCACAAAGCCCGTGTGGGTCACTTAAAAAGCAGATACTGCTCATTGTTGAAAAAAAACTGAAAAAAAGGGTGGAAAGGAGCAGAAATTTGTTGCATCTTGAAATAAACAGAATGGAATCGGAATTTGAACAGATGAATTATGTTTTTATGTTCATGTCTTCTGTGTACCCATAACAATCCCAGGAGGCTTCACATCAACATTTTGAAATCTTTTTGATAAATGCATTCACGTTCTTACCAAAATTGACTTGTGTTTGGATTTCTCATCTTATACTCCAATTAGCATTTGAACCCAACACTTTAAGCACATGATACAGTGATTTCTTAAGTGCATATATTTAATTTAAATGTTTCAGATCATTACTACAGCAGCTACCAAGTGCTATTTTATTTCTGGGAGTTTTCAAGAGCTGATTTCATGATTATTTGGCTTACCTTGGAAATGTATTTTTTCTATAATTTACTTTCAAACACCCATTTACATCTTTTTAGAAACATAGAAACCAATTAAGATTATGTCAGTGCTGAAGATACAGAAGTTTTAGGTTGAAACCTAAAACAAAATCTGTCTTTCAAAGAGGAAGAGGTCAAAGGAGTTAATGGCTAGTGTGCGACTTAGAGCTAATTTCAAGGAAAGACTATGGAGTGATGCTGCTATTATTTCCTGATTTTTTTTTCTCATTCTCTTGTCTCTTCTGATCTCGGCTTATGCAGACCATAAAAGCTCTTTACAAGGAAGACAAGTGAGGAGGAAAATAAACCAAGAGGTGACATGTCTCCATCTGAGACCTGTACCTGATATAGACTTATAGCATGACTTCTGAAAAAAACTAATTGCAATTATACCCAGTATTCTAAATAGAAAGCTGTAGGATTTTTTTCCTAATTTGTACCTTCTATAGTAAATAAATTGGTTGTTACCATTTCTGCCTCTAGCAATATCAAAAATGTAGTGAACTTAAAAGACAGAGACCATTCAGATGTAACAGGGTAACAGAGACAGAAAATCTAGAAGTTTTTCATGTCACTTCAAACAAAAGTTGGCCACAATGAGAGACGTCATCATTTTTGGGCCCTGTTGTAGATCTCTGTGTGCTGGCTCAGCTGCTGGAAAGGAGCCACAGGGTTAGATTGATCACCCCGTGTGGAATACACCTCAGAAGAAGGATGTAGCATATGTTTGGCATGATGACCCCACACTATTCCCTTGATTGGGACAGAGGGAGAGGGCAGAGCACTCCACTATTCTGGCTGATCACAAGTCATTCAAAGCCATGGTAAATTAGAGAGGCCCTTCTGAGGTGTGTTAATTTATCCTGGAAAGGGGAAGGACACAGATCTAGTGTCCAAGAGATGTAAAATATGACTTTCTCTGTTCCCTCTTCCTTAATCCTGGGCTGCATCTTGTGACAGCTGAAAGCGCTACAGGAGTCACCATGGCTAAGCCATTTTATTGCTATGAGACTCTGCAAGATGATGAAGATCATGACTATCCAGTTAGATTCAGAGACAGTAGACTTCAGCTATATTATGCTTTTAAACTGGCTCTGAAGCTACCGTTGATTTCTGCTGCCTGAGCAACCTACCCTGTGAAAAAGAGACTTACCCGTCTCTAAAGCTCTTTGAGATCTGTGGTTGAAAATTGTGTATGTCAGGTATACATGGCTGTTTTCTTCTGTCTCTCACTGCCCAGGCTTTGCTTTGCATGTGGAATCCAAGCAGCTTCTTTGAAAAGAACATGGCTGAGAGGAAGGAGCTAGCAATGGATTAGGGTTTAGAACTTTGCTTTGCCACAGGCTCGCTATGGGACTTAGAGATTTTTGTCGCTTTGTGTTTCAGTTCTCCATATGTAAACTAAAGATAATAATGCTCCTCTTGGCTTGATCTTTGTCCTATTTATTTGGTTTATAAACTTCCTGAGGGCAGTGATCATCTCTTAGTACATATAACACCTACCACAGAGAAGCTCAGCTATCATTTAGGACCTCTATATACTGCTATAAAATATCCATTAAATAATTATGTATGGCAGGCATTGCCAAATGATCTTGTCCCCTTAGATTTCTAAAAATTTTTTCTTAATATACAAAAAAGGTTCAGTCTCAGACATCTGCAAAGATTTTGCTTTTCTGTGAAAGGCAGTATTGTATGAACAACTGTGTTAAAATGTATAAGATGCATCCAGCCCTGGAGTCCCCAGCACAGGAAGGACATTGACCTGTTCCAGAGTCCAGAGGAGGGTCCCCAAGATGATTAGTGGGGTGGAGCACTTCTCCTACAAGGAAAGGTTGAGAGAACTGGGATTGTTCAGACTAGAAAAGAGAAGGCTTTGGGGTGACCTCATTGCAGCCTTCCAGTATCTCAATGGAGCCTACAGGAAAGATGGAAAGGGACTGTTTACAAGACAGAACAAGGGGGAATGGCTTCAAACTGAAAGAGAGTAGGTTTTGATTAGATATTAGAAAAAGATTCCTTACTGTGAGGCACTGGCACAGGTTGCCCAGAGAAGTTATGGAAGCATCCAAGGCCAGGTTGGATTGGGCTCAGAATAACCTGGTCTAGTGAAGGGTGCCCCTGTCCATGAGAGCTGGGTTGGAACAAGATGATCTTTAAAGGTTCCTTCAACCCAAGCCTTTCTATGATTCTGTGACAAGATTTTATACATTGGTCTCTTGACAAAGAGAAGATAAGTCTTATGGTGGGGATAATCAAAAATGTTATTTCCAAATACATACCAAAATTCTGTGTAAATACAATTTCATGAACATAGGTTTTTTTTTTTTTATTTTTATTTTAGCATTGGGTAGCTCAGAATTATGAAGGTCTTCCTGTGTCTTGTAATATCGTCCAAAAGCAGAAATGTCAAGTAAAAAATCAAGTCCAGACACTCTTGAAAGATTTTCAGGTCTTCTGACAAATTCTGAGCTTTTAACAACATTACTGAGTAAGCACATTTCTTTGGGTTTGTATTTTATGTGAAACCTTCACCCAAGTCCATTGCCGAGCTCTGTCCCCAAGACATCAGTGTTACCAAACTTTATTTCAGTTGTGATCTTTGCTAGATGAAATCAGTGGAGTTGATAAGTGTGAGTGCCACTTACTCTGACTCAAGACTTCGGCTGAGAATCAGGCCCAGGGTAACTGTGGCACATTTTTTTTCTTAGAGGCAAATAAATCTAGCTAGGTTTAGGGAAAATTCTCTCTGTTGGAGTCAAAGATAAAATAAGAGGGAAAATATTATGCGAGGTGCTGAATAAAATGCTCAGCATTCAAATCTGCCATTTTTTTCTGTTTTCTCTTTTTCTCCTACCTCCCCTCTCCAACATGAAATGTCCTCTCTCCCTTAAAATAAAACTTCCCCCTCCCCCCCCCCGCCTTTTCTTTGGTGGTTGCAATAAGANGGTTGCAATAAGACAACTCCAATGAAAATGGTTGTCATGAGATAATCACACCTCTGGGGGATTATAGGCATCTGGCTATGATTCATAAAATCCCTCAGGACTGATTCCCCCTTTCCCTCCTCCTTAAGATAACCACACCTCCTGCTGTGTTTTATGACTTAAAAAATACAGGTTTTGTGATTGTAATGTGCAGATATTATTTACATTGAGTTATTTTGTTTCATTACATTGTGCATTTAAAAGAAACCAATAGGGTTTTATTCCCATTTTTGAAGGAGTTCTCATAGCCAAGAAAAAAAAAGTGGCTGATGACTTGTTCAAAATATTTCCTAAGCCTCCATCCTAGGCTGAGCATCCTTCACCAGCATGAGGTAATGATGTGTG